>JAPYZK010000042.1:18716-105091 GCA_030522785.1 Platygaster equestris
AACTTTTTTTCCATTTTTTTTCGGTACCCCTAATTTCGCGAAGCTCTTTAATTAATAACTCGTATTAAGGCGCATCAGCCGGCGCATGCAAACGCGATGAAAAAGTCAATTAGTCCGGGAGGATGAATGAATCGGAGCAGAATCGAGGGTGGAGGAGACGAAGGGAGAGAGAGAGAGAGGGATGAGTGCAGGGTGAGAAAGAGCGAGACGAAGCGTGTGACTCGCGGTGTAGGTGGTACTCGGCGCGCTAGCCTCGTCGATTGATAGACCATTGTTTAGGTTTAGCGCAATCACAAATGCTGGCGCGTATCTGTAACTACCCCGCTGGAGCGCATATAGCATTGATTCGCGAGGGGTTGGGGGGGGAGGGGAAGGGGGGCTCGTTTCGACTACCATCTACAGCCGAATGCGCCAGGTCGAGCACGTACATGACGAAAATGCATGAGCGATTGTTTTCATGTTATCATTGATTCGGAACAAAAGATTGTCTCGGGAAACTTCGCAGCGAGAAAGTCGCAGCCCGGATGAAAACGTGTTTCGTGTATGCAAATCGAACCCCGTGTGAAACAATCGTTGAAAAAATGGACGATATCGCAGAATTTTCGAAATTGTTAGGGGTCGTCCATAAATTACGTAACGCTCCTGGGGGGGGGGGGGGGGAAGAATGTAATATAAAAAATTTTATATGTATTTGTATACTGTTGATCAAAGGGATAATTTGAAATTTCAACCAATTTGCAGAAAACCGGTGACATTTTGACCAGATCGTCATTTATTCAACATTTTCCAAATGTTGGCAAGTTTTGTGATGTATGTGGAACATTTTTGATATTTTCAATAATGTTATAGAATTTTAATAATTTAATAGAAAAAACTGTGAAAGTCCAATAAAAAATCTTTGTACGTGTGAAAAAATATGTGTTATCCGATGGGAACAAAAAAACCCGAGGATCAAAATATTCGAAATACTTGATGTATTCGACTGATAACAAATTCATTCAGATTCATATCAATTAGTGATTTACGAACATGTTTTCTCTTTAGTCCGCAATTTGCGATATTAACTGATTTTATCACGATTTAAAGTGCGCACTTGGGATGAAATGTGCATCTGTTGGACTGATACTGTCCTCTGATTCTTCATCTTCGATCGCCTGTACCAGCATCTAATCATCGACACGAATGATAAAATGTATACTTCATGTTGCTTAAAGATGAATTGGAAATGATTTTTTCTTTGCATTTTGAAATATTACAGATAAATCATTTTCGGTAACTTGTAAATTAATGAAAATATCGTCAAGTTAAAAATAAGTTTCCATAATTTTCCTATTTAAAAGAAAAAAAAACGTTGAAGAAATTATTTTTGGATACCGAGACATTCCTAAAGCTGTCAGAATTTTTAAAAGATTACATTTTTCCAGAAAACCTTCGAGATTTATTGGAAAGTAGAAGGAATTCACAAAATTTGGAATCATTCCGATATTTCTTCTATTTTATCAATTTTCAAGTAAATATTGCATTCATGAAACAATTTGAAAATTGATGAATTGCGTACAGGATAACACTTTGTAACATTTAATTGAAGTCAAATCCAGAGATTTAAGAATATCGAAATTTAGGTCCAAAGATACCCAGAATTATTGGACAATTTTAAAATTTCATTCGCAATTTGAAATTTTGATTAAAAGTTAATACCTTCGTATTATTTTTCAACTAATACTAAGGATTTTCCATGAAATTCAAAAAATTTAAGGTAAAAAATTTCATCAAATTTTCGAACGCGCTCGAAATTTGTAAGAATCTTGTGACTACGTAATTTTATATTCGATGATGTCTTTCACGACATCATTAATTAAATCATGAATTCTATAAACATTCATGAATTTGTGAATATAAAATATGTACATAATATTCAATTCATGAATAGTTTGATAAATAAAATCATAAAATAAAAAAAAAGTCAAAACCATGGATTCGAACTCTTTTCAGACGCATTCAGAAGCCGAATAAAAAGCCTCGTGAGATCTGACATTCATCGAAATTTAACTTCCATAAAACGGATGTATCTTGAAATCATTCTCGAGCTTATCAAATCACCATCCATCAATCATTTTATCTCTGATATACCCTGTGCTTTCTGGTGCAACTCACCTCCCTCATAGACCACCCCCTGCCCTCTCCGCGATCGGAAGGATAGGAGAGAGAGAGAGAGAGAGGGAGAGATTCTAATTAATCAGCTAGCTAAATCGTCCCAGTGAAGCTATATGTAGCTTCACTGGGTTAGATGCATCGGTCCAACTGACACAGGGTTGCGCGATTCTGTGCGCCTTCCACGGATTTCCACTGATCGCGACATGTGTACGCTTTGATTGAATGTAGCATCGGTATTTTGGCGCTCGGCAATTGACTGGTTCGCTGATCATGGCTCGTCTGAATTTCCGGCACAAACGGCCGAAGCGTCATTCGTGCGCGATGCTCTCGGGGCACCAATGTTACACGGCTATGCTTTCGGGACTTCAGTCCTTGCTTTTCGCGAATGCTGCTTCTTGTCATTTTTTTTCTCGTGTTTGAGGAATTTGAGCTATCAGTTGGGGGAATTTAAATGTTTTATTTTGAAAATTGTTGGCATTGAAATGCGATTTTCCGTTTTTTTTTTTTTTGGAGTTTACGAAGTTGGTGGATTGAATTTAAAAATTTTAAAGTTTTAAACTTGAAAATTCTGCATAACTTCCGCCAAAAAACTTAAAAACTCCAAAATTGCTTGATTTCGAAACTTCAAAATCCTTCCACATTTGTGAGAACCCCAAAAATTCCAAAACTCTGAAACTTTTCAAGTTTTTGTAACTTCCGAATGTTTTCGAAAATTCCAAAACTTAGGAACCTCATGATTATTCAGAATTTTGAAACTGATTCAATTTATATTAATTTAATCTTAGAGGCTGACAAAGACATTTAAAATTGTCCAAAAATTGAAGATCCCTGAAAAATTTCCAAAATTGTAAAATTTCCATAATTCCTCGAAACTTCAAAACTTCCAGAATTTACGAAACTTCAAAAGTTTGACACTTTCAAGCTTCAAATCATCAAAACTGTTCAAAACAGTGAAAATTTTCTATACATTGAACTTTTCAGAATTTTTTTTAAACTTTCAAATTTCTCAAAATTGAAAAATTCCAAAGTTTAAAAGATTTTGAATTCGAAAAAACTTAAAAATTTCAAAACTCTAAAACTTTTCAAATTTCTTCAGCTTCGGGAATTTTCGGAACCTCCAGAACTTAATAATCTCATGATCATTCAGAACTTTGAAATTGATTCAATTTCATTTAATCTTAGACACGCTGACAAAGACATTCAAAATCGTCCAAAAATTGAAGATCCCTGAAAAATTTCGAAAATTGCAAAATTTCCAGTTCATAATTTCTCAAAACTTCAAAACTTCCAGAATTTACGAAACTTCAAAAGTTTGACACTTCCAAGCTTCAAATCATCAAAACTCTTCAAAACAGTGAAAATTTTCTATACATTGAACTGTTCAAAATTTGTTTGAAACTTTCAAATTTCCAAAAATTGAAAAATTCTAAAGTTCAAAAGATTCTGAATTCGAAAAAACGCAAAAATTCCAAAACTATAAAACTTGTCATCTCTTTCTAGCTTCGGAAATTTTCAAAACTGCCAAAACTTAAGAAAATCTCATAATTATTCAAAAATTAAAAATTCATTCAGTTCAATTGATTCTTAGACCCTGTCATGAAAATACTTTGTCACTTGTACATCGACCAAGCATTCATGATAATAAAATATCCATTCATTAAAAATTAAAATCCTACCATTTATAACAATTCTCAAAATCACAAAAACAAATTCAATAACTCCACACTTCAATACCCCACTGTGAAAAACTTCCACCTGACCCATTTACATTGACGAAACGAAATTATGAAAACCCGATTCCTCTCCTATCTACAGCTCACTCCTCTGAATCAAGGAAATGTAGCATTGGTAGAAATTTAATGGACCGTTGGAAAATTTCTGACTGATCAAATATACGTTTCCGGGGCTGCATAGATTAGGATAGTATCAATAAGAAAACCCGGCGGTGGGGGAGGGGTAGGTTTAAACGGATTCCGAACAGCGCAGGAACTCGGGGAAATCGGCTACCCCAAAAAGTCAAAGGGGATGATGACCAATAGCGGTTTCGGCTCGTTGTGGATACGCTGTACGTGTGCAGGAAACGTATAGATTTAAGTACGGAGCCCGGGGTTGGCCGGCTCCCGAGGAATAGAAAATGTGGTCAAAGAGAGCGTCTTGGAGTCAGGGCAACTTTTGCCGAACCCTTTACCGAGCTATTCAGCGCGCTTAATTACCGGCGAAATATCGTTAATTAGTCGTGATCCCTTCTCCTCCAGCGAGGGAATAGAGATTGCATCAATTCAAAACATTCGCCATGTTGCAGATAATGTTATCATCTTAGGGAGCTTTTATGAATGAACGTATTCATCAGTTTCCCTGGATTATCGACGATTAAAATTTTTTTTATTGTCCGACACTTCTAGAATGCTCCAAGTTTTTGCATTTTCCACGAATTTTCCTAAATACACGAGATTTTTGAAATATCTGAAATTTGCAAGATTTTTAAAATTTACAAATTTTATGTTATTTTCAAACTTTTAAAATTATCGATTTTTCATAGTTCTTCGAAACTGACAACATTCTGAAAATTTTTTAAACTCACAAGTTCCGATTTTCTTGAAATTCTTGAAATATTCAAAACTTCCTTAATGTGACGGAATTTTCGAATTTTACAAATTCTTGAAACTTCCAGAATTTCTAAACATTTTTAACACTTTTGAAATTTAAAAAAATACAAAAATTTTTAGTATCCTGAAGATCTGAAATATTTCCATATTTTCGTGATTTCCGAAGTCTTCAACATTTCAAACATTGCTGAAATTTCCGAAATTTCTGTCATTTTCAGTATTTCCAAATTTTCAAAATATTTCTATTTTAAAAAATATTCGAAATGTTCAACAAAGTAAACGTTTTCAAAATTCTATGAATATTAAACCTTTAAAATTATGAAATTTCTAAAAATGTTTGTAAATTTTGAAATTCTCAAAATTTTTAAAATGTAAAGAAATTGTCAAAATTATTAAATATTCCGATTTCCAAGATTCCTGATCACTTATATAATTGTTGTAATTTAAAAAATTAACAAAATTTTCTGAAAATAATTCTTAAAATATTCATTTTATATTATCATACCATTTCTGGAACTATCAAAATTTTCAAATCTCTCAAACTGTTGAGATGTTGAAATTTTTGGATTCCGGCGTATTAATAAGTTTTCTTTGTATTCTCTGAGATTTATGATTTTCAAAAATTTCTAATTTTCCAAATTTTTTAATGTGCTTAATATTTTCAAACGTTCTACATTTTCACAATTTTTAAAACTTGCCAAATTCTCAGAATCTACAATCAAAATTTCTAACATTTTCAAAACTCTAAAAGATTCTAATTTTTTTGGAAATGTGTTACGTTACAAGGGGGGGGGGGGACAAATTTGATAAAAAATCGCGTTACGTAATAAGTGAATGGTCCCTTTTCACCTCAAAAATTTATTTCGATATCCTGAAGTTTTACGAAACTTTCAAGACTTCCGAAAATGAATTACTAAAAAATTTACAAATGTTTCTTAAAATACACAAAAATGCTCACTTGGATTTCCAAAACTGCGAAAAATTCTCCAAACAACATCTGAAACAGACAAAATATGACACATTGAAATTCATAAAAATTCGCAGTTACTTTTTTCGGAAAATCATCCAAAAAAATCGTATAAACAAACAAAGTATCTTTTTAAAAAACGAAAAATCTTCATAAAACCTGACGAATAATAGATTCTTCATAAATTAACATGATATTCTAAGGTAGGTTCAACCCCTTCCACTTTTTTGTAGATAAAGATGAAAAAGGAAAAAAAATCGACAAGGTCGGAAAATAGAGACCGATGAATAGGGCGAAAGGGAGAACGATCCCGAACAAACTCGGGAGTATATCCGCGAAGTGGTCGGAGGGCGTGAGGGGTGGAAGGGTTAGGGGTAGAAAGGCGTATCTGCAAACTGGATTCATTAGCGAGCGAAGGGTTGCGGTGGCGGTGGTAATGCTCCCCCGTTCGAAATGGGAACGCCGATGCGACGAATCCCAGAACCGCGGTAAAATGGATTCATTAGCGTGACGCAGCTGCGACCGGGGCAAAACGTCCGGCAAAACGGTCGATCGTCGCTGTCGCCCGTTTTACCTTTTATCATCATAATTCCAATTTCCCCGAAAATAAAGATATTTGTGTAAAAATGTAAGATTTTTTTCAAGATTTATACGATTCTCTTACAGGGGACTTTCGTTTTATGGAAACGATTTCACTCTTAGATACGATTTTCCATTACCCAAATTTCGAAATTCGTCGGCTCCGAATTTCTGAATCTAAAATTACCGAATTTCAATGTTTTCTGCATGGAAACTTTGGAAATTTACCAAATCACATTTTCAATTAACATTTTTTAATCCAAATGAAAAAAATTCGGATTTCGATCTTTTTTTCACCTTCTGATAGTGAATTTTAAATTTATTGTTTTATTTATCATTTATTATTTTATTATTTTATTTATAAATAATTAAATCTTTTCATTAATTTTTTCAACTCTCGATTATATTATTAATTTATCGAATTTCGAATTCACATTTCCAATTAACATTTTTACAATTTTATACTTCAAATACAAAAATCTTCATAATTCGATCTTTTTTGCACTTTTTGTACAATGAACTTTGAATTTATTGAATCTCTAAATTCTAATTCTCCCATTTCATATTTGCAGCATTTCAATTTTTCGGAAATGAAAAGATTCATACAGTTACAATTTTCGAAAAATGTTTACATGAAAGTACAGACTTTTTACTGTTTTGCAACTCAGAGCAACGGAAGAAAAACGGATTTCTCGTCCATTTGAGTATTTTAAGCACTTGAAGAGCAGAGAATTAAAAACAACGAGGCTGCCGAGTTCCTCGAGCCCTCTCCTTCTTTGTACATCAATCTCGGCGGGGAGTCAGAAGCGGACCAGCTGAATTCTTTTTCATTTGCATTATTATGATAACGAGACTGAAAAGCCAAAAAATGTCAGTCTTTTGTCACGCAGGAATTGTCCGCCTCGTCCATTCATTGATTATACGAGGGTGGATGGAGTGCTTAGCTCTTTCGTTCCCATTTTTCGCCGCTCACCAGACATCGCCGGTGATACCGGTGATGACGAGATGATACATCTTGTTATCATTGACCAAATAAACATTGAGCCCGCCAAATAATCATATATTTGTTCACTTTTTTAGGATTTCACAGAAAATAACTCACTTTGACTTTAGCATGACGAATGAAAATACATACACTTCATTTCTAATTCGAAGGTTGATAAAACTGATTGAAGATATTGACTTCAAAATTAGATTTCAAAGAAGAATTCTTAAAAACTTCCAAACTTCCCAAAAGTTGAAAAATTTTGGAAACGTTAAAATTTATCAAAAGTTAAAAAATTTTCAATATTGCTAAGCTTTTTGATGTCAAAATTATTTGAAATTGCCGAAATTTCCGAAACTTCGAAAATTACAAAACTTTAAAATTATTCCAAATTCTCCACAACTTAAAAATTTGAAAACTTTAACAATATTCAAAACTTTAAAAATTCAATCATTATGGAACCTTTCAAACTTGAAAAATTCTAAAATTCTTGGATACTCAAAATTTCCAAAACTTTTAAAATTATTAATATTTTCGAAACATCCGAAACTTAAGTATATTGAAAACTTTCAAATTTATAAAGCTTCTAAGCTATAAAATTCCGAAAATCGTTCAAATTTGAAACTTTTGAAATGAAAACTGTAGAAATTTAAAATTTTTCGAAATTTTCGGAAACTTAAACACCCTAAAACTTGTAAAACCTCAAAAATTTCCAAAACTTTTGAAACTCCATAATTTTTCAAATTAGCACGTGAACTCTTACAGTAATTCTAACAATTTTATTTCCTACCTACTCCACGAAATTTTTGGAATCGTTGAAAATGATTGAAACTGTCGGAATTTTCTTCCAATTTTCGAAGGATTTTCGAAAATTATAGAAAATAATGCGAAATTTTCAGCAAAGTTCTTGACTCCAATTCTCATATTTAAAGAATTGTGTCAAGTATTGTATTTTCCTCTTTTTCCTAAATTTTGGGAAATGCCCAAAACTTCTCTGCCGCTTCCGAAAATTTTCTAAAGATCCCAAAATTTTCAAAATAATTTCACGACTGCTGATTAATTTTTTGAGACACTCAAAAATTCTACGAATTTTCAAACAACGCTGCAGATTTACTTAAGAGAAAAATGCTTGTATTCGGTGCACACGCAACTGAATTTATCCAGTATATTTGACGAAATTTCCGCCCTTCTTTCCACATTTTCAGTTAGCCATTAACAACTTTTTCCCCACGGAAGATTAATTCATGCGAGATCGCACAAAAAGTCGTCAATGAAAAATCCCGGAATCAGCGACCCTGATGTTCCCGGTCGCGGGGGATTCGTCGCTGTGCCTCGCAAATGAAACTAATTACAAAGATTAACAAGAGCCCGCGCATACATCCAATTTTCCACTATTCCGTCTACCTTGGGAAAACGTTTGGTCGCGACATTCTATCTGCAAATTACGTTTCTCACAATGCTACGCGAGCTGCACAGAAAGCGAGAGCAATTTGCATTTCTCGTTTTCCGCGACACTGAATTCATTTTAACGTGCACTGAAAAGTAAAACTGCTCTATTCTTTCATCATTTTCACGTATTCGAAATACTCTCCTCATTAGTTTTTTTCATTTACCGCACAAAATTTTTTTTCCGCCGACTCTTTATCGATCAACTAGAATTGTTTTCGAGCATGTTCATGGGCTGCAAGTTTTAATCACGTCTGATCGCTCGTTTTTGGAACGAATATTCATTGCTAATTGTTTTGAGGATTTTTTGTCGTTGCCATGAAAAAGATTTAGAGGTTGATCTACGGAGTAGGAATTTTTTTATGGATTGTATTTGCAGGGTCTTGTTCCAATGGTGGGAAAAGTATGTCTTTCGTAATATTGGCCTGAGTCAGTTGAGGACGAGTACTTTTTTTTTAATTCATTGACAAAAGTAAGATATGGCTTAAAGTTGAATTTTGCTTTGAGTGTTCCATTATTAGAAGTTTACCTTACAATTATAGTCACTGCTAAAAAAATTTTGAATCAAAACTTTTCTGAAACTTCGAGATTATTTGAAATTGCGTGAACTTTGAAATTCCATAACTTTTGAAGCTTTCAAACTTTTCGAAACACCCAAAACTTCAGAACTTTGTAATTTTTCAAAAATGCAGAACTTACGAAACTTCCAATTCTTTAAAAGTTCGAAAAAATAAACGATTTCTCAACTTTGAAACTCCTCAATCTTTAAGGCTTCAAAAAACTTATAAAAATTTGTCGAAACATCGAAATCCCAAAAACTCGAAAATTTTGAAACTCCTATGCTTCAAAAGTTCAAAAAAATATTTCATCCAAATTCATAAAAATTTGAAAATCCACAAATTCAAAAAATAGCAAAACTTCTAGGCTTTAAAACTTCAGAATTCTCCGAAACTTCAAAATTCCTGAAACTTGACGCCTAAACTTCAAAATTTTTTGTATCTTTTACTGCAAAACTTCAAAATTCTATAACTTGCACATTTTTCAAAGCTTCGGAACATCGTAATTCTTCAAAACAGTAAAATTCCAAAGCTTCAAAATTTCCTAAAATTCAAAAAATCAAAAAACACAAAAGTCACAAATCAAAAACTTCAAAATACTTGGAAATGTCACAACTCATCCAAATTTGTCAAAACTTAGGATGCCAAAATTCAACAATTCTGAAACTTCTAGGCTTTTCTGCCTTATAGCAGAAACTCCTAAACTTTCGAAACTTCGTAATTCTAAAAAATTCCGATTAAATAAACTCGTAAGTAAAAGGTTCGAGATTTTTTCCGACTCTACTCGTGATAATTAATGCATTCGGCGTTTATAAAAAGTTCGAGAAATAAAAGTAATTTGTCTGATGAAATTTTATTGGATACTCTTCAATATTAATGAACTGCGGCTCTGAATGCTGCCCGGCAATCCGTTCTGGCGAAAGGGTGGTTTTAATTACCCCTTCCATAATGGCAAAACGAATCCCGTTAGTGGATTCATTTAGTCACATTACCCTCCTCTCTCGTCGCCTTTTACCAAGACTCTTGCTTTTTTCACACATTCGCGGCTTGCATTCATAAGGAACTTTTTCAATGTTCGTAGGAAAGCAAAGAGCGTAAAATGATTAATTAATCGCGGGGCTCCTAACGATGGGGCAAAACGCGGAAAGCCTGAAAAAGCGAGCACCGTTTTTCTCCGTTCTCTGTCAACATTTCAGAATTTTAATTCCATTCCCAATTCACTCACAAAATTGTCTATAGTACAGAATTTCAAAATTTGTAATTTTTTCCCTTCGGCTGAAATAATAATACAACAATTAAATAATTCCAACATGTGTATTTGAAGAATTCGAGAATTAAAAAATTCTCGAACTTGAAATTTTTCGTGTTTATCATTTGAATTTGAAATTTCATTCTCCAAATTTTTTCCTTCCATAAGTTTTGTACACTATACATTTTCCATTTATAATCTATCAATAGTCAAAATTGCATATATTACAGAGCTAATATATTTTCACGATTTCAAATCCAAAACGATTCCCTCCCTCCAGAGATCTTAAGTTTGTTTCTGATTTATGTGTACATGGAAGTATGATATCTCTATATTATTAATTAAAGGTGTATAAAATACTAGAGGGTTTTGCCTCCTGCACTAACCCCTATTCAGGTTTTCATATATTTTCGACTACTTAATTAATTTCGACTAAGTCGTTTCAACTTATGGAACCCTCGGCACGTTTGTGCAAACATTTTATCCGTGCAAAATGAATAGTTATCATTGGGAATCAATGGAAATTAACAGGAAACGATTGAAAATTGATGGAAATCAATGGAACCTGATGAGAATTGATGGGAATCGATTAGAATCAATAGGAATTGATAGAAATTGATGCAAATCGTGAGGTACCTATGATAATTGATGGGCATTGATGAGAATTGATGGGAATTGATGGGAATCTGTAGGAACTGATGTGAATTAATAGGAATAAATAGGAATCGATGAGAGTGAATGGGAAATGATGAGAATGAATGGGAATTAATGGGAATTGATAGAAATTAATAAGAATTGATGGGAATGAGTATAAATTTATGGGAATTGATAGGAATTTATGGAAATCGATAGGAATTTATAGGAATCAATGAGGATTGATGGGAATCGATGGAAATTGATATAAATAAATAGTAATTGATGGAAAGCGATAGGAATTTATGGAAATCGATAAAAATTGATAGAAATCGATGGGAATTAATAGAAAGTTATTAGAATCGATATGAATCGATGGAAATTAATGGGAGTTAATAGGAATTAATTAGAATTGAAATGAGAATTGATGGGAATAGCCAGGAATTAATTGGAACTAATAGAAATAAATAGGAATTGATGCGAGTCAATGGGAGTTTATAGATATCGAGTGAAATTGTCGGGAATTCATAGAAATTAATGGGAATTTATAGAAATCAATGTAAATCGATAGGAATTCATGAGAATTGATAAGAATCGATGGAAATTGACAGAAATTAATAGGAATTGATGGGAATAAATAAGAATTCACAGGAATTTATAAAAATCGATAGGAATTGATGAAAATTGATGGGTTTGGATGGGAATTGATGGGAGTCGATAAAAATAGATGGGAATCAATGGGAATTGATGGAAACACATACAAACTTATGGGAATCGATGAGAATTGATGAAAATCGATTAGAATTGATCAAAATTGATGAAAATGTGTATATAAGTTGACGTGAATCGATAGGAATTGATGGGAATAAATGGGGAATGATGGGAAACTCACATACGTAACACCGGGGGCGGGAGGGGGCAAGAATGACCGCATGTTTTTACACGTTTTTTTTAAATATAGGGAGATCATCTCCATTTCTACAAAAAGGTACTCGAATATATTACTCCTGCGAATTTCTGTGCCTCATATGAGGACTTAGAGAAATATGCATGAAAGTGTCTCCCCGGGCATGGCTTCTTTTTAATTCCTTATTTTTCTCGCAACGTCTTTCCTGATACTTTTTCCATTGTGGTGCAAGCGATCCGCGCTTCTTTTCTCAACGCGCATAATAGCGAACTAACGTTCGAGTCGACATTTCTGCAAGATGCACCCGCGCCCTTGGCGCCTCCTGCTTATCGGGGCGATTCGAAGGTGTGAAGCGAAAATGCACGCGCGAACACCTCCCGGTTTATTTTGTCGCTCGCGATTCGCGAGGAAAAAGTGGAAAGGAGGAGGCGAGCTCTCCTCATTATCATTATTACATGCCGTAGTGGATAGCGCCTCTATTGTAGTCGCGAAAGGAGAAGAAAAAGCCGGAGAAAGATAAAGAAAGAAAAAATGGAAGCTGGGAATGCATGAAGTGGCAAACGGGAGAAAAAGCGCGCACGTAGACCCCGACGATATTAATGACTCGAAGGGACTTCACGGAAACTCGTGATTATAATACGACTTTTTATCTTCGCACTTTGCTGAACGTACACATTTCATTTCTGCCTTTTTCTTCGGCTCTGTGTTTTTCATGAAAGGATTTTTTAGAGGTATCATTTCAGAAATGTTTGAAATTTAATCTCCGATTTGGGTGAGAAATCAGTTATGGTGCTGATTCGAGGTTTCGCGTATGACTTTGATTTTTAGAGAATTCGGAAAATTGAGTCTAATTGACTTTAATCGAAACTGGAATACAAGGGTGTGGACAAAATTTGGATCAGGCAGGGCTCCAAGTCAAGTTGAATCGAAGTCGAGCGAATCTAATAAAATCCAAGTCATCGTGTCAAAGTCTAGCCAAGTTAACCATTATACGTACGAAAATGATAAATTAGATCGAAATCCATTTTTAATTCTGAAATACCTGGCTATGAAAAAGAGGATTCTCATTTTATAAATTACAGAATATTTCCTGCAAAGACGTCACTGGCTAGAGCCACATTTCAATCAAAAATCAGACTTCTGAATGATAAAATACTCTATCAGAAAACGTTATCAAAGATATTTCATCTGCTCGGCTATTTCAATCGCACAATGGAAATGGCACAATAATATGCCGCAGCAGTTCGCTTGCCTCTTCACAATATTCGAACTACAACGTTCATTATAGTCTTATTTCGAAGAGCGACTCCGCGTAACAACAGCAACCTGCTGCTTCTGGAAATGCTCGTCACGAGGTTATTTTAATCAAGGACGCGGGGCTTGAAAGATGCCGCGGATCCGAAGAGATTGCTTGATGCGAATACACGGGAATAATATTAAAAACGTCGTCTGCGAAAATATTACGTTTCGAGTATTTCCCAGTAAATCAAACTTTCGTTGAAATTACATTGAATTCAGAATATTGCGATGAATATGATTAAGAGTGTCACCCAAGTCTCTTCTTAAAGAAAATGATGGAAGTACAAATATTTAAACTTTTAGTTTAAACAAAATCACGAATAAAAAACTTACAAGTGTACTCCAGTTTTCAGGACTTCCCTATTTTAAATTAAACCTTGGACAACCTAGCAAAAATGGAGTGAATAACAATGATTATTTGAATTCAATTGTTCCGAGGGAGAAATGGGGAGACAAATAAAATTCGTGGTTTTGATTGTCAGGCGAAAAGAGATGGAAAGGACGAGGAAAGAGGAACAAGACAGCGTTGAGCAGTGTACAACAGGGGCCACGGAAAAGCCGGGGATGAGAAAACATTAATCTAGGCATGTTTTGCAATCTCTCACCTCCACAGCCTATCTACATATAATGCAACACTGTTACGGCTACGTTATATGGCGTGTGTACAATGTACCTTCGACGTCATAACGCCCCAGCTTTGTATGCGTGCAAGAGGAGGCAACGCGCCGAGATTAATATTTTGACGATTACTGAACGAACTTCGTTGGGAGGAATCTTTTTTCACTCCATTGTGATATTTTTCAACAACATAGAAGTCAAACTTCGCTGAGTGTATGCAAGAGTAGAAACAATTGGATTAAAAGATGTAAATAATGGAAAAATATTTAAACATGAAACTTCGAAAAGGGGACACCCCCCCCCCCCTTCCGCCTCTTTGGTAGGGTGTCCAGGCGTGTGTATTTTACGTGCGCTCCCTTGGTTTCTGTATTTTTTTTCATGTGGAATTTGAAGATATGAACAATTTGAGATATTTCGATAATTTATAAAATGCTGAAAATTGAGATGATTTTGATATTTCTGAAAATGTGAGAACTTTAAAAGTTTTAAGAATTCAAAGAATTTTGAATATTTTAATTATTCGGGAATTTCGAAAGTTTTCGGAGTTCCGAAAATGTTGAGGATTTTGAAATTTTCAAAGTTTTCACCATTTTGTATAATTTCGTGATATATGAGGATTCTCAAAGTTTCAAGAATTTTCAATATTCTGATTATTCTGAAATGTTTGAAAATGTTAATTGTATATTTAAAGTTGTGAGAATTTTAAATATTTTGATCCATTATACATCATGCAAAATTCCAACAATATGGAAAACCCTCGAAATTTCGAGAATATTACATAAGAATTAAAAAAAATTTAACAATGTTGCGAATTTTTTAAATTGTTAGAATTACGTACATTTTCAATCTTTCAAACATTTCAGAAGTTTTGGGGTACTGAAAATTTATCAACGGGTGGGAGGGGGGGGGGGGGGGGGGGAACATGTCCTGTTTTTCCGTTCTCAATATCTAGCACTTACAAAACTCGAGTTAATTCAGCAAATCATTTTGTTGTCACGTATACAAGCACATTTTTGCTATGATTAAAAAAAATTGAGTCGTCTAACAGAAACTCCCTTCTTCACCACAACCCACAAGATCAAAATCATTTACTCCCAAAAAAGCTTGTTCACGAGATCGTGACTTTAGCGACTTTTTTTCGAAAACCCTTAAAATGAAGTAAACCAATGAACAAGTTAATTCGCGGCACGTGTATGGTTCGCATTGAGGGTTGAGCTCGGGATTCCGGGGGCTCATACGTATTACCATAAGAGCCACGCATCAGGGGTTACGCAGGTCGCGTGTCCTGTTTACATCGTCGCCGAATATCTCTTTTGTCTTTCACGGATTTCGGCCCGATGCATTGATTGCTTTCGGATCCACCAACGTAATGAAAGGGCGATTTGACGAATTAATTTTCCAAACTCAGCCCAGCATTCTACCCAAATACAATGAGCACGAGCGTGCGTGCTGAACAATATTTGCGTCTTGTTAAAGAGCCTGAAATCCGATGAAGTTCCCGAAAAAAATCGTATTGAATGGTGAAATTATGGTATAAAAATAGGGACGACTTATTTTACTAACGAAATGGTCATTTTTCGAGATAAGAGGAAATATGACTATCGGAATAGGCAAAATTTGTACCTTTTCGAAATAAACATATATTTCGACTATTTATTGATGGTCTTTTTCTACTATTAAATTTATAGTCACTGTAGTTTCAAATATACTCCTAGGGATATTTTAATAGGTAATTTTTTAATATTTCAGTAATACATGAAAAAACGAATAAATAATAGGTGATTTTTCGCTGTACACGTATTAAAATGAAAACTAATAATACGTAGATTTTCACTATTTGAGTGAATAATTGTCTACTGTCTCATAGTAACCGGATTATCCTTAAATGAATTAGTGAAAAATAACATTTGACCAATTCGATACCAAGTTTGCTTGAACGCCAAGTTCTTTTGAGCCGGTCCTGACAAATTATGATTAAATCATACCAACTTATTGCCGAGTTTCTGGAAAAACTCATAAATTAATTGTTTTCGTTTAATATTCCAAGTCACCGGAGCCGCTTGATTTTTCGCACAATGCCATGACCTAATCTGTCAAGAAACATGTGCGGCGTATGAGATTAGTTTTCATTGAGGTGATTTTGATGGGGTTGTTAAGTCGGGCTCGACGCAATTGTTCTCTTAGGGACAGCAACCCCAGGGGTCCAACTCCATTATACGCTATTGAGAGTATGTACCCCAGGCGTGGTATTAAGTAATCGACGAACTGCTCGTGATATCTCTGTATAATCAAACTTCAAGTACCATATAAAAGTCGCGATTCCATTCAACACCTTTGTCACGTGTACTAAAGTGAAAAGTTTTAGTAAACAGGGCTTCACTTAAAAGACTTTAAAGTTCCCGTGAAGACTGAATTTTGGTCTCAATGAGGACATTTATCAACTTCTCTTATTATTTTCTGTTGAAAGTTGATTATTATGAAATCTACTGTATTGCTCCCTTAAAATATCCCACCGTGTGTTTTGATGGAGTCGAAAGTTTTTATTCATTTTACACAGAATATAGTCTGTATATTAATCAAGTATATATACTCGAATAATGAATGATAGATTTTTATTTTATAACCAAAAAAATATATTACATATTCAAATTTCTTGAAATTGCGTGTTTTCTGCATGTCTAAAAACTATTACACTCCGAAAATTAGTCGGAACTTAACCAAGGAATTTTTCTCATCTTATCAAACTCCTGACAATCTCGGAAAACTTTCAAACGTAATTTTTACGAATGTTTCAAAGTTCTCGGTTACACACTTTCAACTCCATAAATTCAGAAATTTGGATCCCAGAATTTTGAGTTGAAAAAATTATCGAGTACTTCAATCTGCGTTTCGAAGCGTCAAAAATTCGTGATTCTAATATTGCCCATATGTATCGATAATTTTTCACATCCCTATTGTCTAATAATACAATGGGATATTCAAGAGAAATCCGCGGTATTTGGTTCAGTGCCAATGTACAGATTATACATGATATTCCTATTCCGTTTCGTGTGATGTACCTACTCATTCGTATCACTGTTCCTCTTTGACGTGAACACAGCCGTAGGCTTATTATACTACAGGGTGCATTTCGTCGCTGTATTCGAATACCTCTGCACATGTCAAATTTATGATGATATGTCTTCCATTGTAAGAGCAATCGCTTTTCGAATACAGCGCTCTGCACGAATCGATTCATGTAAACTTACGATGTAAGTCAATTATGTAAAGTCAACGAATGATGGTCATTTCACCACTTATCGGGATTGAATCTTCAAAATCATATCCGCTAAAAAAAATTAAAAATTCACTTTACCATATCTACAAATGTAGAGTATCTGAACCAATCCATCGATTTTCCGAAATCTACTAGTCGTCCGCAGTTTTTATATCAGATCCATAAAAAACCATAAATCCTTCCCATCATGAATTCATTAGTCTATCTCACAATTTCGATTCGCGTTGTATGAAAATCATGCGGTAGAAATGAACAATGTAGACTGTAATAAGCCACTGACCAGCCAGCGAAGCTAATGCCTCGTAAGGCAAATTACAAAACAGCCGGAACCGGCTGAGAAGAAACGGATAAAGACGGGCGTTGAACGAGAGGGAGAAGGTCGAAATCGAAAATTTGAGGAAAGGCATTTCGCCACAATCATGCGGTAAAACAGTAGCCGGCCGCGTTTCACGTCGCTTCGCTGAACCGGGGGAAAACTGCAGACGAGTGGAAATGGTGCGCCGGACAATGACCATTGTTCGCGGCGACTAACTATGATCTGCTAGACTCGAAATTCCGAACGTCTGCTTTATGAAGCTTCATCTCCATCTCATCGCTATGCTGGGACGAAAAGTATTCCATTGAGGATATCGTTGAAGACATTTTTCCAAGATTGAAAATGACATAGACTATTTTAAAAGTCATTATACATAGAATCCATCAATCGCTGGTTTGTGCAAATTAATAAGGCATACACCCCCCCCCCCCTTCTCCTCCTCGCCCTTATGCACTTCGAAAATAATTTTTAATGATTGGGAGAACTTACTGGGCTTTTTTTAGTCTGTCGGAATCCATCATGACCTACGTCAAAGCTTATCAAAATTTTTAAAAGTGTTACAAAAAAATTTGACAATTGTGAAACATGGAAAAATGTTCAAAATTTATTCGAAATATGGGGAAGTTGGTAAAATTCTGATAAATTTAACAACATTCCACAACTTATAAATATCGCTAATAATTGTTAAACCCCCTCGTCGCCACCATAACTCTATAGTACATGACTTAAGTTTTAAAAATTTATTATTTTTCTGATGAATTTGCAAGTTGTGTTAGTTTGGTGAGCAGCCAAGAGGACGCTATTTGAGTAAAGGGACGCGAAGGGCAGGTTATATAATGTTCAGGAGTCCGTAAATGGAACAACGCGGAACATAGAAGCTTGATTAAAATATTAATTGAGATGGAAATAATGATTTCGCGCGCGCCACTGGCTCTAAATCGAACCCCTGTACGACGTCATGACGTTTTAATAACACATCGCTCGGAGTAACGTTTGTAATCGACAATAATATACCGCTATAACAATGCCGCCTAGCGTAAATTGTAGTTTTTTTTAATATTATGCGTATCAGGGATGCATGGTAACTGATCTTTTTTACATACATTGCGAATGGAAATTTACATGCATCTATGTAATGATTTAATTACAACTAAATGATAATCAAATGAAAATTCAATGATAAGCTAAGTTTTCCGTGTATTTGGAAATCAACATGTTTCCATGCCTAAATTCTACTACTTTTATTTTTTAACATTCCCACCGATCATTTTTCTAAATCGTAAAACATTCCAAGAGTAAAAATGCCCATTTTCAGTCACGAATAGATTCCAATTCCAACAATATCCCGCTCGGTTATTAATTTTCAATCCATTATCATTTTTTCTTTTCCGTCAATCCCGTGATAAACTAAGCTCACCCTGAGACACCCATCCACCCGAGCACAAAAGCCCAAAGTCAGAAAAGAAGCGGCAAAATTGAAGCCAGGATGACGCGACAATCGGCCGTTTTTAATATTGGGGTAAAATCAGTGGTTACGCCACTAAATGAAAAGTCCCGTGAAAGGGTGGTTCAGAGGAAAGGGGGTGGAATCGACAGTAACGGGGAATCAGAGAAGGATCTCATCCATTATCATCGCAGCTAATTTCGACAAAGCGGGATCCATACCGCGAGGCTCGGTACGGATCCGCGGATCTTCGAACGAACGTAGATGGGGGGGTGGGTGACTTCGGGGGTGGAACAACAGAGTATATTATACAATGCTATCTGCCGGCCTACAATCGCGTACAGCTCTCAGCTCATTGTTTTCCGGTACCTACAGATGTGAGCCGCTCCCTATTGTCGGGTTATAGCGAACTGCTGGATGGCGGAGAACGAGAAAAAGAGGAAAGGCTGACAGAGGAAAATACTGGGGCGGCGCTTCCTAAAGAGACATATCAATTCATCGTCGTATATCGGTGGGGCGATATCCATCCCGTTTTTACAACCGTGAATCGGTGAAAACGTGTGCTTTCTCAAGTTAAAACAGTCCAAGCTTGACTAATGTCATTTTGGGGAGCCCCGGTTTTTCAGGCCCACTTCGGATTTTTCTTCCCTTCGAAACGGTCGAAGACCGTCCCACATACAAACTTACGAAAATGAGTGTAGACAAATTAGATGTCTTTTTGTGGGTGTGTTGCATTGAAGTTTTAGCAAGTTTTGTGAATTTTTCTATTTTTTATTTGGATTTGTGAATGTACAGACTCTATAAAATTCTCAGAGGGTTGAATTTTCAAATTTTACGTCAGTTTTCTGTATTCTGTGAAGTATTACGAATTTTTCGGATATTTTATTTGAAATTTCGCTTCTTTCGAAATTTGCGAATGTGAAAATTTTTGTACGTTTCTGCGATAGTGTGAATTATTTCATCTGTCGAAATTTGACTGACTCACATAAAAGCACGAAATGGCATTTTGTTTAGCGTGAGGAAATTGGATTTCAAGCCCGAAAAAGTAGCGATATACGTCTGACAAATTTTTTTATGGATCGCCCTTACGATAGAACGTTTGAAAAAGCTCTTATCTTCATGATCAGTCGGAATTTAACCGATTCAGACAAAAGCACGAAGTGGCATTCTGTTTAGCGTGATAAAATTGGATTTTAAGCTCGAAAAAATAGCGATTTGCGTCTGAATAATTTTTTCTATGGATCGCGCTGACGATAGCGTGATCGAGAAAGCTGTGATAATTATAATCTGTCGAAATTTACCCGACTCAGATAAAAGTTCCGAGTGGCATTCCGTTTAGCGTGAGGAAATTGGGTTTCAAGCCCGAAAAAATAGCGATCTACGTCTGAAAAATTTTTTCTATGATGATAGAATGTTCGAAAAAGCTCTGATCATCATAATCTGTCAGAATTCAACCGACTCACATAAAAGCACGAAGTGGCATTCCGTTTAGCGAGAGAGAATTGGATTCCAAGTCCAAAAATAGCGATCCACGTCTGAAAAATTTTTTCTATGAAAGTCCCGACGGTGGAATGTTCGAAAAAGCTGTCATAATCGGTCAGAATTTAACCGACACTTGCATGAAAGCTCGAAGTGGCATTCTGTTTATCGTAAGAAAATTAGATTTTAAGCTCGAAAAAATCGCGATCTGCGTCTGAAAAATTTTTTCTATTTATCACACCGGCAATAGAGTGTTCGAGAAAGCTCTCATCATTATCAGATTTCACAAAAAATGCGAGTATTCGAAAAAATTTGACAAATTCGGAATGTCCTAGAAGTCGGGATTTTTAGAAATTGCCTAGAATTCTAAAATTTCCAACATTCTGCAAGAAGAGCGATTCGACTGATATTCAAAAAATCTGCAATTTTTGGAACATTCTGGTGGTTCCAATAAATAAAACAAATCCATGGTTTTCCATCGTTACGATGACTTAATGACTTGCGCGTCCTGTATAATAATCAATCCCATCATCATTATCCAGTAACACACTAATTGATATTCCCTTTACCGTAATAATAATTCAGTAGTATTATAGTATCAGTCCATCATTTTTCCCAAATCGCCAAGTTGCTTTGGCCAGCATAGAGAGCCCACGCTTGATGCCCCCATTAAGAGATTACATTATGAGTTCACTTTGTACATCTACAGAGCGCACTTTTTTATCCTTTTCTTTCCGCGCTAGCCCCAATTCGCTCTGTCCCGCTCCATCTCCCGCTGATGGAGCCTCCGTGTTAACAGTACGTACGCAAACCAACCCCCCAAACCCCCCTGACATTGTATCGTAGTAGTAGGGTAGGGCGCCATGCATGCGGATAAATATGTTTTTATACAAAAAGTTTTACCCCTGCCACTGCGCCAAGTGCGCTCCATACAAACACGGTCATCATATGATTACACCACCCGGCTCTCTTTTCTCTGTCGAGAGCGGCAACGCACTACATTACGAGATGAGATATCTTTTGCGGCAAAATTGCATGAAGACCTTCAAGAATATCGCGACGTCGGGCGTCTTCGGCCTTCTTTTTTTCACCCTCTTCCCGGCAGCGAAGGATTTTCGGCATTTTTTGTCTTCGCGTTTCGCGTTGGGAACATATTGTCTGGGTGTTGGATTTTTGCGATTTTCAAGTGATCTTTAGATCATTTATTTTTTTATTTGTTTGTTTCATCATAGCCTTAACCTACAGTTTGATTGATTATTCTATAGATTTATTTTCATTTAAACGTTGGACTTCCATTATTTTGAAATTTTCGGGATACATATTAAATGTAGATATTTTGAATTTCAGATAATTCCAACAAAATTAACAACTTTTAAATTTCAGGATTCTTCGAAGAATTTTGGAAAACTCAACATTTTACAAACCCAATGCATACTGTCAAAACTTTGGAATTTCATAATTCTTCAAAAATTGAAAACGTCATAATTCTGTATGTGAAACTTTGAAAATTTCAAAACTTTATAAGGTCAAAAAATTACGATTTTTTGAAATTCTCTAAACTTAAATATTCTTCTAAATTCTCTAGAATTTGAAAATTCCGAAATATTGAGAACTGACAAATTTCCAATATCTCCAAAATTTCGATAAATTCAAAATTTTTGTGGCTTCTAAGCTATAAAACTTCGTCATTCTTTTGAATTCTACATACTTGAGAAGTTCGAAACTTGAAAAATTTCCGTAACTTGCAAAGCTTTTGAACTTCAAAGGATTTACTACTCCAAAACTTGTGAATCACGAGATTACGAAATTACAAAAATTCCAAAATCTTAAAAATTTGAGATCTTGCAAAAAGTGTAAATTCCAAACATTTCAGAACTTTCAAGAACTTCACAAGTCTATAAAATGTCGAAAGTTCAAAATTTTGTGAAGAAATTTAGGACAATTTTGTATAGCAGAGAAAATGCCTCTCTCCCTGATCAAAATTTTCGCCCTCCACTGAGAAGGAAAATGAAGGTGCTCCTCATTTTCTACGTAAACAGAGAACCAATCGATCAGAGAAATGAAAAAACAAGAAAAAATCAAATAAAAGTATACAATCACATTTTACTTTGATCATTAGCGCCTCTTTATCTTTATATTTTCCCGCGATGCACGTCATAGTTTTCAATGGAACGCAAGTTTTTTTTTTGGTTTTGAGCGACAAACGAAAAAAATCAGATACCTCGAACACAAACCAAGACTAAGTTGTAAATTCCGAGCGCAATGTTTCTCCCTCCTTTTATACCCTATCTATTTTTTTCCGAGATTTTTTTACGTTTTTTTCCTTGGAGTTCGCGAATTTACATTCATTCCGTTTTTTTTCTTTTTTTTTTTTTTCAGTTTTGTCCCACGTTCGTGGTCTGTAGGTACGATTAGCTTATTATTCTGATGCTTTGTCAGAAAGCTTCAAAGCTTGAGACTCACGTGCAAGTGAACAAAAATGTGTGTGTGTCCCTTGTGTACGCAACTTTGAAACTTCGGCATAGACGATATGCACAGCTTTTTCAAAATACGGGTATATCTTGTTCTTTTTTATATGAGCACAATTTTTTCTTTCTGGGGCTTGAAAGAGTTTTTCATTATCTTATTATCATTAATGCCTGGCCATAATAATTTTATTACTCAGGAGTAGGGGAGCATGGGGAAATCCTCATGGAAAATGTATTTGCGATATAAAATGGCAAGCAAGTGGAATATATTATAAGTTTTTGCCCTATGTTTTTTGTGGAGAAAACCAAAATGTTTTGACTTAAAAGATTTTTAGAAATCTATAAAATCTTCAAGAACTGTGGAGAAATTCGTAAGTGTTCGCCAATATTTATATAGAGTTTTGCAAATTTGCAAATTCACATGTCTTCAGTGAATTTTTTAATTATTTTTTGTGTACGACAGATAATTATAATTTTTGAGTATTTCTCGAATAAAAGAGGATTTTTACAAATTTGTATACTTGTATAACTTGTTAATTTTTTTTTCAGTTTTTATTAATTATCACTTTGACATTTTATAGAATTTTTTGTAAACATTTAAAAAATTCGTATGAAATCAGAAAGGTTACGGTAAATACACAGAAAAACCAAAGTTTATTCACAATAATTTACGGACATTGGAATTTTTGATAAAACCTCGGCAATTTTGGCGAATTTTGAAAAAATTTCAGATTTAGATACTCTGATAAATCGATCGTAGGAAAACAATCAAGTATAAATTACTCAACATTCTTGAAACTTTCACGAAAATACCACACTTTCACGTATTAAAAAAAACAAAATAATAAGTTATTGAATTTGCAGATAATTTTGAACAGATGTGAAGATAAAAAACATTCCAAAATCCGAAAAAATTTTTGTCCTACCAAAACCTTCAAACAGTATACGGTACTTTCCCAAGTACTGTAGTAAATCTCACTTAATAATATATCATAAGGTTGAGAAAATTTCAGTTACAAACAATCTCTTTCAAATATGTCAAAAACATCGATTTATTCAAAAGTTTATCCAACGGTATTGTCCATTTTTTTAAATAACAATTTCAGCTATGTACAATATTGCAACTAAAAAAATCAGGTATATAATATTTATTTCTATAAATACAAGGCCAAATAGCGTTGGTCGAAGGAGTCGTCCATAAATAACGTAACGCTATTTTCAGCCCCCCCCCCCCCCCCCCCCCCCCCCCCCCCCGCCCCGCGATGCAAAGATTCTTTAAATTCAGACAACATTTTTTCGGATTTTTTAATAGTTGTAATTTTACCATTTTTCTCGAAAAAATAAGAAAAACTGTTCGAAATTTGATAATGTCGAATTATTTTCAAAACTCAAACATTCTCTTCATCTGGAAAATAAAAATAAAATTGGGGAAAAAACGGATTTTCCAATTTTGGATACGTTTTCTAGAATTATTTAAATTTGGAAATAATATTTCAAAAACCGTTTAAGATTTGAATAATGTTAGAAAAGATTTCAAAAATATCAAAAATGTCCCATAAATACATAAAAAAATTTGTCGATATCATTAAAAATTGACGAATAAATTACGAATTTATCAAAAGGTATCTTGCAAATTGATTAGAATTTCGAATTATCGCGTCGATGAATACAAAATACATACAAGAATAAAATTTATGAACGACTCCCCATAGAAATCTTTTCTATCATATCAAATGTATGAAAGTAAACTTTTTGGAATTAACTATTTGGCCTAATGTAATACAAATAAAAGTAATGTGTCCCTATCATTGAAAATGTACCTCGGATCACATTAAATCTGAAAGTATAACTCACAACTCCACTAATTATACTCTCTGCTTTTGGCGTTCGACAAATATTTCTCAACAATTTCATGAACAAACCATTCATCAGTGAATTGCAAGTGATTTCCATCAACAGACAAAAATACCAATTTATTGTCCTTATCCATTTGCTGCAAGCCTAGTCGGTCCTATGGAATAAGCAAAAAATTTTCAATTATGTGGACATTTTGAGATAAGCATTGAATAAAATATAAATACGAATTAAACACTGAAATTATATTAATTGAAAAAATATGCATACAATAAGGTGCTCGTGATTAAAAAGAAACTTCAAAATATCCTGGTTTCTAAATTTCCCCCACATCAATTTTGTAGGTAAATTAATATTTTATGAATAAACATCGAAAAATAGTTAATAATTAAATATGAAAGCTTACCTCTTTGTACAAATCTGATTCTTGCAAAGTTTGCACGTCTTTTGCTTGTCCAGGCACATAAAATCCAAACCATTCTGATTCCCTCGGAACAACCATAGTGTCTTTTTCAAACTTGACAAGTACACATTTTTCCAGACTTTGCAAGTTCTTTTTATACGTCTATAAAATCGCGAAAATTGATAAGTCCAACACATGGGGATGATACAACGAATAGAAAACGTGATATTAAATAAAATTACCTCATTAACAGAACGTTCGTTGTTGATGTCAGCCAAGAAAATATTACGTTCTTTATAATCGTCTTCTTTGAGAGGATTGTGCCAATATTCAGCTTGCACCAATCGATTTTGAATGTGACTTTGAAAGAAGAAAATCAGATGAACAATATGTTGATATTCTTACGAATAATCTTAAATTTTTTATAAATTCTAATGTGCCTCAAGTTTCAAGTGTTGGAAGTTCTAAAAAAATGATAATATCAATTCGGGATCATAAAATCTTAAAATACAATGAAATTTATAATACTTGATAAATTCTACTAGTAATGATGACTGGAAAGACTATTTACCGAGACTAAATGTATCATGGTTTTTTCAACCCCTAAAACTTAATTCAAAAGCAATCTGAAAACTACCCCTAAAGAACTCTAATTTTTTATCGGCATTATTCTACGATACATATCTGAAATCAGTGAAAGCGCTCAAAAGTCAATGGAAAAATTATAACATTTCTAAAAATAATGAAAAGTTTCCATCTGGAACAAACGAAATGTGAAAAATAACCGAAAAAATGCTTTCCAATATACTGAAGATTCTGGAAAACTCATGAAAAGTCTCTGCAAAATTTTCCAAGATCCTCAAAAACTAAAAAGACCGGCGAAAATGATTACGATTTCGTGACAAATTCCATTCGAGTGAAATATTTGCTATGCTCCAAATGATTAAACTTCTCCAATTTTCTTCGAAATTTTTTCACCTTTCATATGCTGCATGGTTCAGAAATCTCCTCAAAGTGTTACAAAACGCATTGCTTTCGCCACAATTAGGCAGACCGAACACCCCTTGATGTTGGCCACCCAATGATATCAATTTCTTCATTGGGGGGTTGGGGCATCTTTGGGCTACAGCTCTCCTGAAGACGAATATATCGTTCAGAACACAAAAAACTCAATTTCACAAACTTTTTCCTGTACAAAATTATTTGTCTGCACTCACAAAAATTGAGCGCCTTGAGAAAAACCAATAGCATGATACCCCTCTTTCAAAGCAGGGTCTTTTGACAATTGCTCACAAACTTCCTCCACTTGTACATTGGCATTTTTCAAATAACTGTTTTCAACATCCTGGAAAAAATTTGGATCAAATTCTATTCTTATCCTTCACAGCAAAGGCGTAGGAGCGGCTTAGTTTGGGGAGAGGGGGCAGGCAATGTTGGAATAAAACGATCAAAGTTCAATGAAATTTTTTATGTATTTTTCAAAATTAAAAGAGCTCTGTACAATACTTCTTAAATCTCTTATAGACATCACGAAAAATATGTTGAGCAATCATCAAATTTTTAAGAATGAGTTTTGGAAAATTCATATTGAATATTATTATTTTTCGGAACTCCAATTTATCAATATGAGAAATTATGAATTTCAAATTTCGAAGTAACGTGAACTTTTAAGTTTTGAGGATTAAAATGCAGAAAATGAATAATTTCCAATATTTACGGCTCTATTTAGTGGTTTTAGGTTTACTCCAAATACTCAAAATGATCTTAGGTTTACTCAAAATGATCATACGAATTTTCGTAATTTTACAACATTTTTAAATTTTTTAAATTTCTAATACTTTTAAAATTATAAGAGTTTTCAAATCATCCCCAAATTTTAAAATGTTCCCGATTTTTCGAATTTTTAAAAGTTTTAAAATGACTAAAAACTCATAAATCTTCCAGAATTCTTTATTTTAATGTTTCATCTTTTATTTTTATTTTTTGTTTATATTCCATTTCTTTTTTTCAATTCTGTAGTATATTTTCATTCCGTTTCTTCAAATGAATTTCCTGTTATTTTCATCATTTGTCAATTTTTTCATAATTTCAAATTTTTGATATTTCACGAAATAACGAAATTTTTTCTAATTTCCCATTTTAACAATGCATTTTTGACAGCTCTGCCGATTGTTTTAAGAGCTACTGATTAGAGCTATTTAATTTTTCTCTTCGCCCGATTTTTTTCAGCTCGATTTTTCGAGGTTCCAGACATTTTTAAGATCGGTTCCAGAAAAAAACCGAGAAAAACCGTAAAAAACTAATCATTGGTTTTCTACAGTTTTTCGATGTCGCCAGGAAATTGCGAGTTATAAAATTTTGGAATCCAACGTTTTTTTAACAGTAGCTCAGAAATTTAACTATTTGCACTAAAAATTTCGTATTTCACGAGTCGAATATAAAAAAACCTTCGATGTTAAATTCTCTCTGCCCCTCCCCCGTTCCTACGCCCCTGTTTCGAATTTATAACTAAAAAAAAACAATACAAACTTCAATTTCATTTTTTCCAATTTTTATGGACAAAACATAAACCCCCGGAATCTCATCTTGGAGAATAGTTTTTATTTGACCGAGACTGTAGGAAAAACAGCAACTATCACCTGTTAAAAAGAGCAAAAAACTAATCAATAACGTCATGCATCATTAACTGACCTGTCAATCAGTCTGATATACTTTCATCTTCACTGAACGTATCACCGTTTTTCTCGTCATTTTTTACACGCATTCATAAAAAGTACCGTCATTAATAGTCATCTATAAAGTACACCTATGACAAAAGCGTTATTCATCCCGCAATTTGCGTTTTATTTTTGACTCCCATTATGCATCCATTCATACGACTGTTTATTTTGTAGCATCCGGTAACTCAAAACGCGATGTTATTAAATCTTACATAAAATCACCAAGATTTCAAAATTCACGGTAGATTGAAAAATCACGTGGTTTATGGAAAAACGACGACGCATATGTCAATAATTGACACTTACTTTCGTGAGAATTATGAAGTTTATCAAAGATCAAAAATCGTTGAACTCACCCATTCCATGCCAAAGAACGATGGGCACAGCGGAACTGGCAATCAATTGTGAAGTTTGGAAAATGTTTATTATTATAAATAAAAGGGTGAACTTTTCTTGAAGGGTGTTTTTCATGATGACATGAAAGGTCTCGGAGCCCTTGAAGATATTTCTGCGAGGGTGTGACAGTTGAAAATGAAGATAAAAATGAAACGTGTACGAGACTCTTTTTGAACAACTATGCAATGCACTGGGGATTGATATTTACATGTGTTTTACATGTTAAAAACGAAACGCCTCCGTTCGGACTTTAAGAGAAGTCATTTCTGGGTGATTGCAGGGCGTTGTCGATAATATGAAGCTGGTGCTGAGCAAGTAGTTTTCTGCTGATGATTTAAAAATCAGTAACGAGTAATTTGCTTTGAAAAATTCTGGGGAAACATTTTCGAAAAATAAACAAATTTTTTTTGGGTGGAGCACTTCAAGTTGAATGGATTTGTTCATGTTTGAAATTTTTCAATTTGCAAAGTCTAATGATGAACCTGAAATTGACTCCGAATATTATTATAACGTGATATCGAGGTTGAAATTCAAATTTTTAACGTACCGATTTTTTTTCTCTTCCTCACATCAAAAAACCCGTGAGTCTTATTTGAATTTCGTTCTTGAACATTTGTTAAAGTAACATTTAAAACCCAAAAAATGTATAAATGTCACAATTTCTTTTACTTAGAAATATAAAAGTTTGACAACTTTCTCCCCAACATTTTCATATTCGAAATAAATAATCCGAAGAGCAACTCGAAAGCTAAAAAAAATGATACATTATTTAAAATTGTCAAATACCTTACATTGTTCAAATTCGACGATTATTGAATACAAATTGGAAACTTCGACAATTTTTTGAGGTCTGATCAAATTAGAAAATTCTAGCTCTGATATTTTGAAATTCCAGAGTATAAAAAAATTACAAATTTATATAGAAAGAGCTTACACTTTTGAAGGTAAAAGGTTCAAAAGTCAAATTGAGTGCACAGCTTGAAAATAAAAACTATGAAACTTATCGACTTGAAAAGTTGATTCTCCCGAAATTTTGAAGTTTTCAAACATCCCCATAACTCCAAAATTTGCATACGCGTGAAATTCTAGAGTCACGCTGTGACAAATAATAATGGTAGATTTAAGAATTTTCGTGTCTGCAACTATATGTTACAAAATTTTTAGTTCTCGATACGAGTAACTATAACATGCTTTATATGTGAACCCTATAACGATAAAAATGATAATCACAGCCCAAAGCCATAAAATGAATCCAAGTATGCGCGTCAATCGTTAGATCAATCTCCGGCGTTGAGTCGTTTCTGTCGAGAGCAGGGAAACTCGAGAGGATGAGACATGGGGTTAGTTTTTGCGCGTTTTCTAGTTTCCTCAGTGGTTCAATGAGGCCTGCACTTTCCGCAAACGTCTGCGGTCCAGATATAGACAAACTGCATTGTAGGCGTCTACGAATACAAGCTTTATTTGCAAATCACTCACTCGGAATCAATCTCATCAAATTGAAACTTGGACCCTTTTTCTCACTCTCGGGGTCTGACGAGGCAGTGATATTAATGAAATTTTCAGTGATTATTCACTGGTGGAAGAATCGAGAATTCACTGGATTCCAGTGAATTTTACTAAAAAATAAGTGGATGCAAAGCATTTTTTTCTAAGATCCTTAAGACTCTATCTATATTCTTATATACAATTTTGAAAAGATATTCATTTGATTCTTATAAGAGTTTTATAAGATTTTTACAAGTTTTTCGTAAAATTCTTGTAACATACTTAAGAAATTCTTATAAGACTCTCACAAGATTTTTATAAGATTTTAATGGGATTCATACACGATTTTTGAAAGAGTTTTATCAGACTCTTATGAAATTCTTACAAAATTATTGTAAGATTTTTACCAAATTTTAATTATAAGATTCCGATTAAATTCTCATAAGGTTCTTAAATGATTTCCGTTCAGTTCTTATAAGATTCGCATAAAATTTTTAGAACATTTTTACAAGTTTTTCATAAGATTCTTGTAGGATTCTTATAAAGTTCCTTCATGATTTTCATAAGATATTTATGTGATTCGTATAAGATTTTTGAAAGAGTTTCATCCCGCTCTTATAAGATTCTTAAAAAATTCTTGTAAAATGTTCACCAGATTTTGATAAGATTTTTATAAAATTCCTATGAGATTAATAAAAGATTTTTTCAAGATTTCCCTACGATTCTTATCAACATTTCAAACATTTAAACAATATTTAAAACTATCGTCTGATGGAAGCTTATCCGTCTATTATAGATGTCACATGTGAAACAGTAAATAATTACCAAAAATATTCAGTTGTAAGATTCAACTCTTCGAATTGGTATTATTGATAACCATTGAATCATTCTGACCATTTCGAGCCGAACAAAAATATGCAAGTAAAAAATGATCTAAAAGTTTAGGTCATCATCTTTTCCTTCATCGTCGTTCCTTCACGTATCTTGCAATATAACATAGTAACCAGTAAGACATTAATTTAGATCTTATAGAAAGTCAATAAATCCCCGCAGAAAGTTGATACGTGAAATGCCAAATGAAGAGCATGTAAAACACTTTCCAAATTGCATAAAAGTAAAGCTGAGAGAACAAGCGGAAATATGCAAATGAAACGGCAAAAGTCGCGCGCGCGCGGGGAATTTTATTACGATTCGAATATTGCTTGTACGGGTAATGTTCCTTGTTAGTGGTACGTGAGTTCCAGAAACACACTGACAGCTTGCAAATTCCCCGTAGTGATCCGCGCTGATCCCGATCTGCCTGCACTTACTTGTCCCTCGTCCGGTATGCTGAACGCTTCCTGTCGAGGAATTCCGTAGTATTTTTCTCCGCTTGCGAAAAAATGCCGTTAGGCAAAAAATAGAAGACAAATGAGCTAGTGGGACGCCGATTGATGAAGTCCGGGATACACTTCCTGAACATCTTAATTATTTACAATCAGTGGCGAATTTACGGGATTCTATCAATCTCATCATATAATAGTTCGAGAATTTTAGATGGATTCACAAAATGCAGGATGTTTTTCAAAAATTGATGAGAAATATTTAAAATATCCGGTAAAAAAATTATCTATTCTTCAAATAGATAATTTGATTGAAAATAAAGAATAAATAAAATTTTGGAAGGGAATCTGGAAAGTTTCGTAAGTTTCAAAAACTGTTCACACGTTTCTGAAAATACTGTTGAAAACCAAACATTTGGGGAGAATATTCAACAATTTTGAGCGAATTTCTGAACCATGATCGAAATAGCCAAAAATGGAATTCCCAAAAATTAATAACTTACGTGAATTTTACATACAATTTTTTCGGCTATTGGATTTTTAGATTTGAAGGTTTCAAACTCCAAAATTTTACACCTTAAAATACGAATTAGGATGTATATTAAAATTTGGGAATGGTGTATATAATTTCCATTTGAATGACGTTAATTTCGATGATAGTTTCATTTCGTTAAATTGATCCGAAAAACAGCGTAATGAAATATAACACCCAGGAATTTGAATACTTGGGCTGTGTGCAAACAGCTAGGATTTCTTCTCCGCGATAGTATCGCGTGCTGGAAGGGTCAAATGTCGCGCCGATGAAACGTGCGATTTATCGTAACCACCTTGCCGAGGGAGATTAAGTATGCAATACATATACTGGAAAAGCTCAGGAATCTTTGAAATCTTGGTGGTTTGCAAAAAATCAATTTCACTTTGACGTGAAAACAAGAAAAAACACGTTGAATAAATCACCCGCATAGATAAAATTCTCTCGGGAACAAAAGATAGTTCCTCTCTCTTATGTAAACCATTTTAAACTGGCTTTACAATTTTCCAAAAACTGAACTGTGCGAAACTTGAAATAATTTTGAAATCAAAGATCTTACATTTCATAAAATCTGTAGATTTCGAAATCGGAGCAACGAAAACTGGAAAATTCGTAATTTTCTTCGTTCTTGTTTTTATTTTCCCCATTTTTTCCCAGTTGAAAATTTTTCGAGTTCGTAACTTTATAATTCTTTTAATTTAAAATTTTTTAGTATGCAAGTGACATATGGAAATACATCGAATTAAAATCTTTTTTCTATAATTCTCAAAAAATGACACTTCCTCTCCGCTCGTGGAAAAATCGATAACTTTTTGTATACGAAAATCTGTCATGTTTTTCGAATTATAGAAAAATGTTATGCCCTGCGTCGAAAAAGAGCGATTTTGAATTCGTGTAATAGTTACCCTCGATAACAATTATAATTACATATAACTCCACCCTCATGTAAAATCGGTCACTTTTACAACTTGTAGCATAATACACTATTTACTTGCATCGATCCTTCAGTGCATGAGCAAAACGAGAACCCAAAGATTCCATAAAAGACACTAAACGTATTCTACCTTTGAGTGACATAGTCAGGAAAGAAACAACCGTTTGTCTTCATACGCTCATATAAATCACCTACTCGTGCATTCATTAAAACTCCCTGCTCACTTTTGCTTGCATATATGTAATGCCAACTAGCGTCCAAACTCTCTACTTTCCCCTCTTTATCAATGCAATTCGTGTATGGTTATCGAAAAACCTTTGGCAGTTCGATTTTTTCAAACAATTTCAAAGCATTTTTTGAAAATATATCCGGAAATTTTCAACGAGCAATTCATCAAAATCATCCACAGTTATTGAGGAATCACGTAAAATTCTCAAGACTCATAAGTTTTTAAAACATTGAAAAAATTAATTAAAATCCATAAAAATTACCTGTGAATTTGAGAATTCCGTATATAACATTTCTCATGATTCCAAAGAATGTTTGCAACATTACAAATATTTCTAAATATTAATATGAAGCCAAATTTTGACAATCGAGTTGATGAGTTTAAATCTGCCACTGCAAAAAAATCTAATAGTTGTCGTGTTTCTAACGAGACCACTTATGTACATTACTTCGAAGACTTCGCTCCGCAATTAATATAATGATTCACCTACGAATCGATTCAGTTCCTTGGCCGTCTTTCATGTTGCCATGCTTATCACGAATCCCCATTAATTCGATAACTCGCTTACAAAGTGGAACTGAATTTCCAATGGAGCTTGTAACATGCGATTGACTTCACCGGAGGTCACGTATCTTACGTTCAAGAGCGAAACAAAATTAACGTTCATTAAATGAAAAACCGATAAATTCGCTACTGGGACGAATTTCGCATAAGTTGCTCGTAAAACGCACTTTCCATCCTCTCGAAAGCCTGTGTAGAGTTGTTTGCGGAACGAACAATGTTGTAATCGACGACGCGATTCTTGATCTCTCCGGATTTTTCCAACGACGTCGATTTCAATTTATTGTTATTGATGTGAAGCCTTGCGGAACCGTTACAATACGAGCCCGAAAATGACAAAAGAGAGTACTCGAGTATGTTGGCGAGACAGTGAATTTAGGAAGCCCAAACGTGTTGCCAGCTATTTTCGCATTTTATTCGATAACAAAGAATAATGAGTAATACATTACGTTTCTTAAGTATGACGAGCTTTTCGAAACCACGTTCATTCTGGCACATCGAATATTCACAGAATTTACATTATTTCAGATTACATTTTAAACATTTTTCATCCATGTTACGACATTTCTGAATGACAAAAGTATATAAAACTCGTTTTAAATAAAATAAAACGTTGAATGGACCGTACCTAACCTCAACTATCTTCGAACACCTCTCACAAAATTTTATCTTCAGGTACTTTTTGAACATCCCCATACAAAACAATAACATTCCCTAATCGCACTATTTGTTGTTAATCTCTATAGTCGCGATCGTCACGTAATTTTTCGCTCGTTCCGCGACACTCGTAGTAGATTCTTCAAACATCCCAATACCACTCCTCACAATGTTCAGTAAGCTTTCATGCCCGGGTCTAGCTTCATTTTTCTTCTCCTCTTCGACTGTCCTACTGGAATCATCGACCTTCGGACCGTCACGGACATTCACGAACTGTTCAAACTTGGAAATCGGCTTGGGCGATCTACCATTGACAGTCTCATTCCTCACAACGGGGACTCCGTGTTTGTTCATCGTAGGCTTGTAGGTCGCGACCTTGGAGTGACCTTGAATTATGAGGTACATAGGTCCCTGCATAGGCCGCACAGGCTGTTTGTAATGGGAGAAAATTGGGTCCGTCGTCAAACTGGCAACCGTAGTTGTCTGCGCAGCTGGAACCGTCGATGTCGGAAGAACATGGCGTGCCTCTTCATCTAAAATCTTGACCAGAGCGGATGGTTTCTTCTCCTGTTTCGTTGGAAATTGTGAATTCGTCGAAGAAGCGGCAGTAGAATACGACAGTTCCGTAGAATGTCGGAAAGGTCTGACTGAAGTTGTCGAAGATGTAAAAATAGGCGAGGTGTTGGCGAATTTAGCCCCGAACGGAAGTTTAGTTTGATGTTCCGAATGGTACGATTTCTTGTTGGATCTCGGAGGCAATGGTGCTTGCATTTGCGTCATCGCTGTTATGGGACCCAAATGCCTGTGCGCCAAGTTCGTCAGGGGTCCCAATAAATGCGGTTCTATCGGTCGAGACTGAGTTAGCTGAGGCATAGAAAATCCTTGAGTCGATCCAGGATGACGAAACGTAGGTTGATGATTCTTTGGGAACGGCTGACCCGGTGCGAATGGCTTAGGATCCTGTGTAAGCTCTAGAGCTATTGGAAAACCAGACTCATCACCCTGAGATGGTACATCCACGGCTTCTGGCTTCTGTTTCGTTTCCACTACAAATTCTTTGGATGCCTGAGTCGTTTTTTCAGTGGCATTCTGTGTAGTCGCCATGATTACAGTAACGTCGCTTATCTTGTGACTCCCCACTTTCAAAGATGATGTAGAATTCGCGACTATCACGTGCATCTCTTCGAAGATGTCCTGTTTTTTCTCATTTTCTTTTACAGTAGTCATCATTGTCGTAGGCGTTGTCGCGTTTATGAAGACTTGCGGTTTTTCCGAAGTGCTCATTTCTTCTTCCTCCATCACAAGGTGCTGACTCTTGCTGTCTTCTTCGTCCACAACCTCGTCCGCATGCTGTTCCAACACAATTTCGTGAGTAGACGAAGCAGCTGGTGAATGATTGTCAGATTCGTACCGGTCACGATTGTTTGCCCGGGGCGGCTGCCAAGTCATCTGGTTCGTTTCCACAGGGGCCAACGTCGGAGTTGGGCTGTAATGTGAGCCGTACCAACCATCCGACAAAGTCTGGGTCGACTGGAACACGAGATTCGACTTTTCCAAGGACACCAAAGGTGTTGTAGGTTGCTCGTATCGATACTTAGGAGTCTGAGGGAAATTCATGTGTGGTTTAACATTCAAATGTTGCGGATACTGAATTTGTGGGCCTTTCGGTGGGAAATATTGAGGATAAGGCTTGTAATATTGCTGATGCTCGTAATCCTTCTCAGTTTGTATGTTCATAAGTGCGGGACTTATCGTGTCGTATTTGACGTACTGATCGTTCGTGATGTGGTTAAAATTCGGATTTCCCCTGTTACCGATCGGCTTTTGGACGAAAGGGGGAGGTAACATCATCGTTAATGGTTTCGGTTTCGGACTGTAGAATGGACTAGGGAAATAACTGTTGTGCATTTTATTGGGACTTCGGAATTCTATGGTCGGAGCGTTTCGGAAACTTGTAGTGCGAATGATTTTGGGTAGTTCGGGGCCGGAGTTGGTTACGAATTCGTTTCTATCGGACAAAGGGGCGATTTTGATGTACTGTTCTGGGATTTTGGGACTGATTTTTTTGGCCGTGACGCCGAGTACGAGAATGTCGCGTTTGTAAGACGGTTCCGTCGTGTGCGAATCGACCCAATAATGCACTCGATCGAGCATTGGAGGAACGTAGTCATAAGTTGGGTCGTTTTTCAAGGGGTCTCCGTGTCCCAAAGGCTTCCACTCGTCGTAATCCATCCTGGGAGAGAATTCGTGTGATTTTCTGTTCGCGATGCCTGCAAAAAAGGTTCGTCATCACAAATACAGTGGGTCAAATGACAGTATCGAAGAATATTTACCTGGTCCATCTTCTATAGACACCATATTCTGGCATAGGGAATAGTGGAGTTTCATAATCAACAATAGCCATTTCAAGAGATTTTTCGTCATGATCTGGAAAAATAAGGATCTCATTGATTCAACGCTTGTCAAGCCGAGTAATTGCGATCTTGTGTATTCATAGAAAGTGCTGACTATTTATCGTGCTTTCTTTGGGAACATGGTACTGAACGCTTAGAACGTGGCTTGAAAACTGGTCGAAATGAGGATTCTTTCTGTGGGGATCAACATTTCCAACATGGGATTAGTTTCGTTTTCGATTTTTGTCGCGTAAGATTGCCTCATGTCATTGAAAGGAATGCGAATTAGAATCGAAAACGTTTATGACTTTCTCCGGTTTCCGATGGTTAACGAAAATGTAGTCAAGTTTATTGTATGTTGTATAGATTGGCGTATTGGTATAATTAAATACAATAATTCAGCGTGAGATTCGGCTTGAATGAAACTCGCCGTAACGGTAGACGATGCTGGAGGCGAAACCGACTCTCGAACACGAGTCATCAAGAGACAAGACGAGTTAACAAGTGCTTTGCGAAGCCGCCACGTACGAATCGCCGATTTACACTCCCGACCTTGGTGAAAGAATCAGGGCCCGACAACCCTTTAAGGCATATATATTCGTGAGAAACGCGGGTTATCGGGGAACATCTTCCTTTTACTTAATGGTAACTCGGAAAGAGTTCCAACACGTCGATTCGTATTTTTTTCCCACTTTTTCGACTTTTTCGTGCTGCCTTGTAATTCGCAAGTTTTTCTTATTCATTTAGTAAAGTCGGTGTTATGTTTAAAAACTTGACAAGGATTGGGTATATGTACAATTTGTAAAAGTTTTTGATCGTTTTAAAAAATTTGTGAAAATTCGGAGCAGTTCCTAGCCTCTAAAATTTGTGAAAGATTTAGGTAAAGTTGTACCAAGTTATAAAGTTATATCAATGTCATGATCGAGTCAATAATGAAATCACGCATAAAAAATCTATACTAAATGAATAAACTCAATAAAATATCCGTACTTAAATCCAGATATCCGAATATGCGCGTGGATTACCCCTCGTTTTCACTCTACTAAAACCCATGTTTCTCTGCACTTCGAAGTGCAAAACTAGTTGATTGTAGACCGATAAAATGTTCCCGATCGAGGGATTCTGGAATCGCTGCCACGATCACGAAGCAGAGAAAGTCGCATTCGTCTGCCTGAATCGCGCTCGGCCTTCGTCGAAATCATTTTCATCACACGAGATGCCTGAGTTAATTAATGCGCCGTGCGCTACACGACCGCATCTGCATTCCGTTATGCAAATTCGTTCATTTGACGTTGACCCCGTCGAATTATTCGCTACGAATCGGGGCACTTGCGTTCACGGATGCCGCGCGAATATGGCACGAGAGAAAGCACCGGGGGCATTGTTCCGTCGCCGATTAATAGTCATTGACAGCGTCTAGGCACCGCGCGATAAAGACGAAGAAGCGCGAGCTGATTGGTAAACCAAGCGGTGGGAAAAATACGCGAGCACGTTTCTTCGACGTACAGAAATCCCGAGATTTTCACTCACGGTGTGTCAAGGAAAAGCGTACGCAGCTTTAAATATGTAAGGAAAAACAAGGGGTTGTTTTTTCTTTAATAAGTTGAAGGTTATCTCTCAAGTTAAATGGTCGAAATAACCCTAAAAGTTGAGGGTTAACCCTCAAGTTGAGGAGAATTTCCATAAGGGTAGTTTGAATAATATAGGAGTGGGCGATTATTCGGAAAAAAATTATTACGATTTGATCGATTATAATTCAGTGCATTATAATAGTTTCTGATGATCGATCGATTTTTGTCGGTTTCTCAACTTTATTAGCTTAGAAGAATTAGAAAATCTTTAAATTTACCCATTTTTTGTGATTTTTTCTTGAAGAATTGCTGATAGATTTCTCTTTGAAGTTTATGAACTGTTTATTGGATAATGAGTAATTTATTATGAGTAATTTATCAAATGCTGAAAAAGTCTCTTCCCGGAAAACCGCGAAATTGCAATAATGACGATCCATCAAGGACGCGCCCCCTCCGCCCCCCCAAAAAAGCCCATTGACTTTCTCTCTCTCTACCGGCCTCAGTCGCACGTGAAAAAAGGAAAAAAAGGACGAACGAGATTGGCACTCGTTTACTCGAAAGCTGCATTTTTCTCGTCATTAACGCAATTTTTCAAAAGCGAGCCCCGCAGATTTCCAAGATACCGAGTTACGCGACTTTCACGCGTTGATTTAGAAAAGCCGATTTTCGAGGGGCTGCGAATTTCATGGGAAAAATGTTTACGAACGAGCAATTATATGTGTCAAATAAAAAATTTTCGGAAACTCAATAAAATTAAAAATTTTTGGAAATACGAATTAAATTCCCAAAACTTGACGTTCACAATTTTTCCAAACTTTTGAAAAGTTTCGAAGTGTCGCAAAAGTTTGAAAGTTAAGAGAAGAAATTGTTTAAAGTTTGCCAACATGTTGAAAAAGTTCAAAAAATAATTGAAACTATGTAAAATTGTCTCAGATCTTTCGGGATCTGGCGGCATCAAAAAACCTTGAAAAACTTTGGTTTTTTCTATTTCTCTCGATTTTTTTTGGAAAACAAATCTAAGAAATGCTTTGAGGTTAGAAAATTGTTTCAAAATATTTCAAAATTTTCCCTAATTCGCAAATTTTTCAGTATTTCCGGAATTTTAGCATTTTCCAAAATTTCGAGTTTCTTCGAAAAGTTCATAATTCTCAATTTTTCCTAATTATGCAGTATTTCTGAGTTATTGAAAATTTTAGAATTTTTCGAAGTAACGAATTTTCGAACATTTCACAATTTTTCATGTTCTTAAAAGAATGTTACGAATTTCCGAAATTTTACAACCGATATTCAAATAAATAGTTCGGACTTTTCAAATTTTTTAAATTTTTTAAATAATTCGAAACTTCCGAATTTTTCATAATTCCTCAGTTTTTACATATTTCATTTTTATCATTTTTGAACGTTATTATTTTGCTTCTACAATATTTTATGCGTATTTTCATTATGTTTCTTCGAATTAATTTTTCATTGTTTTCATAATTTCCTTAATTTTTTCAAAATTTGAAATCTTTCATTTTTTCTTGATTTCCAATTTTGCTAGTGCTCCGCCGATTGTTCATATTATATAAGATCTCTTTCTGTCAAGTAATAAAAGCAACTTACAGATTCTAAAATGAATTATCCTTTATTTACTATCCTAAATTCATATTACGAATATTTTTTAAGTAAATTCACATGAAGTTGTTACGAATTCAAAAGGTGTGTCTACCTTAATTTTCATTTGCTCCTCAATTATCGAGCAATGAATTTAAATGTCACATTCTCTGCCTGTGGCGAAAAAAAAAGCTCGTGGGGCCACGCTGTCTCGAAAATCGGCTCTTATCGCTCATTCACAATCCGATCTCTCGAGAAAAAAGGGGCTTATTAATGATAAATCATATTACAACGAACATAAACAATACACATCTCTCACAAATTAACGGTTTCGATCTGAAAAGTTTTTTATCGTGGCCTACTAAAAAGAAGTACCATCGGAATGTTGTAATAAAAGTAAAAAAACTCACTATATTTTTACTCTTACCGGTTTTTTATAATTAGGAATCGACTTATTACTGTACATGGCGGTTTTAAATTCATTTTCAAGAAAATCATTTATTTCATTAACACATCTGAAAAATGTATAAAATTTGATGATGAAAAAAATATTTGAGTAAAAATCCAAAATTTTACAAATTCAGAATTTTACAAAATTTTAATCATTTTAAACATTTTTTAGTGTCATGTACATTACTTGTGAACGGATGAATATTATTATATGAAAATTTGCCACCCTCCCAAAAATTTTCCCCCGGTGTAAATCTTGCACTGTTTTTTCGGAAAAGAAAAATTTATTTTCCGCAAAATCCGCTTTGCAAAGTTTTCACCCTGATTTAGCCCAAGAGAGTATGAAGTGAAAATGATGCGTTTCCGGAAACACATCCTTGACAGTCGGCAAATATTTCTAGTTTTCAAGTGTCCGGCGTAGACGTCCCGATGACCCAAGCCCAACCATCCGAACCTGACCTCGAAAAGACAAGGTTAATACCTGATCGTTAAGGTGTGTCAGCAACTGTGTAATCGCGACGTTCCTTTTCCTACCGGCTATTCAGCACTCGTCTATTTCAATGGGTTTCGCGCGATCCCGAACACCTGAATGGAATTTCAATTTTCATTGATTTCACCGGCCTTTTTTCGCTTTCACACATCCGAGGAAAAGTAACTAATTCCGGCTGGAAAATTTCCATTTACGGAACTGATTTACATGTTTGGTTTTAAGTGAAACACTCCAAATAACGTGCTTCGGTTGTTTCCAGGCAACTATGGATGTCTATAAAATGATATGATATTGGTATATTTTCCGAAATACATCGATATTTGCAGGGTTGTTGCGCACCTAGTTTTGTATAAAGTTTCGATACATTTTCATAAATGTTGACATTTTTAAGTTTAGGAAATTTTAGAAAATTCTGAAATTTTGATAAATTTTGAACTTCGAAAATTGTCAAGTTGTTTTATTTCCAAAATTTTGAAAATACCGAAAGTTCTGAAGTTTTGAACATTTTTTAATCTGTGAAGTTTAAAAGTAGTAAAAATGTTGGAAGTTTTAGAATTTTTAATTTTCGAAATATGAAAATACGAAAAAATGTTTAAAATCTTCCATAAAAAAATCTACGAACAATTAAACGAAATAATTTTAAACAATTAATTCACAAAAATAGATAGAATAAAAAATTGAAACACTGTTGAAACATCAATATATACGATGATCTGGAAAAATGACATCGATGCTTGTAAATTCTGGAAATATCACGGAATTTTACAATCAAAAAAGTGCAACAACCCTGATATATAAACATTTTATAGCATATACGTATATTTAAGAGTAGGTCTCAAACTCGACGCAAATCCTATAAGAGCAACAGTTTCCTTATAAAAATGTACGCTAAATTCCCCGACATATTTTTCACCATGCAAATTTCCATCGCGACTTTCTCATCTTCGTAAAACGAATTTTTGCTCTTCGTACATTTTTTCATGTTCTTTTTAATATTCGAAAATAGCGTTTCGTGGGAGAGCGATCGCGAAGAAACCGATAAAAGTTTCATCGCACGCAAGAAGCAACAGTCGTGCAAGCAAACGAGTCAAAAGCCGACTAATGTAGGCCGTGCAAGATTTTTTTCAGGCCGCGATATTAGGCCTCGGGAAAATATTTTTTCCCTGGAAAACTCACATACAAACGTGAGTCTTTCCTGAAGAAAATCAAGGACGATCTAGAGATTTTTCAAAAGCGAGGGTCAATTAAAACTCAACTTCTACAGGAATTTTTTACAATTAAAAAATTGGAGCAAAAATACTTTCAAAAACTTTCGAAGAATTCACCAACATGTAAAAAGATATAAAAAAACTCATAAATTCCCAAAAATTACTAATAGTTTTTTTAAAATTCTCTGAAAAAAAAACTATCTGTGTAGTTTCCAAAAGTTCAGGAAATGTCTCAGAAGTGTTGCAAAATGGCGAAAAGTTATCCCATAATAAGGACTATTTCTAATTTTTTAACATCCTAAAAAACTTTTGGAATTCTATTTTGTCATTTATTATTCAATTCGAAAATTATTTTAATTCTGAGTACCCAAAATCGCTAGGAAGTCTGAAATATATTTCCAAGTCCCAAAATTTTTGTGGCCCCTCGAAATGAAGATGATGGGCAGATTTTGCCGAATCAATTTATCGATTGGCGATCGATCGATCATCGAGGCGCTTCGCGTAATTACTGAGCATTGCCCGCGAGGGCCATTCATTAATTCGACGTGCGCGACGTTCCAATTAAGGGATCTTGACCTTGAAAGGTGAAATTCGGTGATTTTTAATGATGTGAGACAATGAAAATGATATTTGCAAAAGGATTGATGGTCGCGAAAGCATAGAAAATTGCGAAAAATTACGGGTATCATTTTCACGCCCGGAGGTGACGTTAATGGGACATAATTGGAGGAAAAAATAGTGATGACTTCTCGAATGCATAATTTGCAATGGGAACGAGTCATGTGGGATTTTCTCGTTTTATGTTCGTTCGCGATCTTTCATGCGTGTTAAATATCGAAGCTTTCGATAGGTTTCGCAACGATTTTCGAATTATGATGGTTGATTTTTTTTATTTGTATATCAAATAAAGTATACTGTAAGACTTTAATTGAAAATTACGATGTTTTTTTATAGAGCTATCTCGAAAGTTGTTACTGATGATATAATAGTCTGTTTATTGGCCTAGACAATAGTATAAACAATGGAATAAAAGCAAAACTGATATATAACTTTGATTATAATCTTTTCATCATTAAAAGTGTGATGCTTGGAGAAGAAAGTTGCTCGGTTTTTAAATTACAGATTGACGGGGAAATTGATTGGAATTCAAAATTTTTGCCTGGTGGTTGATCGGAAGGATTAATTGAGATCGATTTGTAGATAAGACAACAGTGAATGGCTCACTGCTGGTGCAAATCGGCAGGAGTTTTGCATTAGTATGAATGTATAGAAATAATGAGTTTAATGAAGTCATTAGATCATTTAATGTAAAATTTTTATAAAATATTTTCATATTACACAAAGTTTGATTGATATAAACCATTTTTGCATGTATAAATTGATTTTTTTTTTTTTTACCTGATTGTTTTGAAATTCTACACCGAAATAAACCATAGTAATTTTGAGGCATTTTCCTATGAATTTTTAAAAAATTGAATACTTTCTGCAAAATTTGCAGGGAGTATTTTCATGGACTCGTATTTATAATATTTTCTAAAAATTGTGAGGAGTCAACATTAACACCAACGAATGAATAAAAAAATTGAATTATTATAAAATTGTAAAAATTACAATTTATCTTGAGTGATTACAAAATTTCGAATTATGGATTCCGAAAAAATTGTTTTGATTGTTCCAATTTCCGAAGATTCGAATTAATTCAATTCAATTTGAAAATTTTGTGAAATTTCCAACTTCCGAATCTGGAATTTCGGGTACATATTTTAAAATTCTAAAATGTACTTTAGAACTTGAGAAATTGAAAAAATGCCTGATTCATCAATTTGACATTCATTTAAATTTTTTCGATTGATAAAACTTCTCATCTATTGCTCAAAAATGATGCAGAAGTTCATAGAACGATGCATTTTTAAGAAATATTCCATCCTCAATATTTGCAAAAACACCCAGAAACTGACAAAAAAATAACGCTATTCCTCTAAAATAGCGTAAAATCCGGAATTTTTGAATCGAAACACGATAAAAAAAATCATTTTTTCCATCCTATAACGATAGTGAAAATTGCAATGTATAAAAAAACCATATTTTTACTTACGGCAGTGACACTTGCTGCTACCAAGTTTCGTAGAAAACCACTACTCGATTACTTAAAAGACGCGTCGTTCAAAGACATCTCGCAGGGACGCAAAATCGAAATTTCCGCCGGAAAAACCGACGAATTTCACACCGGCACTCGCGAAAATTTCGGCTTAAGAAAAGAGATCCGCGGTATATCGGCAGCCGCGATGGTCTGCTGACAAATGTGCGCGCGTAGCTTCCTCTCGGCGGCCGGCCGGCTGACTCTGACGGGCGAGTTTCAAACTGGTTTAGCAATCCCGACCACCCGTCTCCACGTGTCAAGGAAACTTTTGCATTTTCCCTTTTCCACTAAAAAATCCTCGACACATAGTGATAAGGGAGATCGAACATGAATTTTTCCGAATTTTTCATTCAAAACTACGGAGGTTTTGGAATTTCGTCATTGAATGCCTACACTTTTATGAGAGGGAAATTATTCGATTTTAATTTGAAAAGCAATTTATAATTAAAGGGGTGGTTACTTATCGATTGATTATTAATATATAATTCAGACTTTGAAATTTAGGTTATGAAAAATTTTTACGCTTACGAGTTTTGAATTGAAAATTCCTTAAACTATGATATTTAATAATTATTGTAACAATTAATCCTAACCAAATTAATCCTAACCATAGTACAACTTGATGAATTTTTTGAAATTTTAAATTCGAGTATGTTTATTCATAACAATCAAAACACTCGAAAATGGAGGGATTGGTTGAATTATCAATGCCAAATTTTAGAAATTCAACGATTACGCAAACATTCGAGCAGCTGTGTGTTAATATTCAGCAATATCCTTTACGGAAATTCCCCTCAACTTTGGAGGGGTCAACTCTCAACTTGGGGGTTGAATTTTGGGGCAAACCTTAAAAATTGAGGGTCAACACTGAAATTTTTAGAGTGGACCCTGGAACTTGAGGATTGACCCTCAACATTGGGGTTACACAATGAAAGTTGAAAGTGGACTCCAGAAGTTGAGATATGACTTGACTGTAGTTGAGGATTAACCTTAAAAATCCAACCCTGAAAACTGAAGGTTGATCCTGAATGTTAAGGGTCCACCCTGAAAAGTTTAGGGAAAATTCCTTAACTGATAGAAATGATGGATTCATACAGGTAAATATAAAGCAGACAATGTTTTAATTATTATTCTATATAAAATGACAATTTTCGAAAGTTTGCAAAAAGTGCGGTAGATTTCAAATAAAATATAATTTCCACGATTACAAAAAGCTTTCAAAAATCTTTGAAAATTCCGAACTCAGCGAGATGTACGAAAATTTCTAAACGCATGCAAAAATACTGATAAATTTTTCAAAATTGCAAACAGATTAAAGAAAATCCTCTGGAATGAAACAAATGTTAAGCAATTCTCACCAAAAATTAAATAGCCGATAATTTGTCAAATTATAGTAAATGTCTCGAAATGCCTGTAATCGCATTATATTTACGAAACTCGGCATATGCACCCCCCCTTCCCCCCTCCCCCATAAAAATAAGCCACTTTCAAGTATGCAGGTATTATCGAAGAGCACTTTCGTCACCTAGGAAAATCAAACAATCGCGCCGCTCGCGCTGTATCGTGATCCCCTCATTAGCCAGATCGCGCAATTAAAAATAACGAGCACCAGTTTTCTGCGTGCTCTTTTTATTTTCACTTTCTTTCATCGTTATTAAAAATGGGTAAATATAGTTACCGCAATTGAACCCTTTCTCCCTTTTAATTATTCTGTGGAAGTAATTGAGATGTTTAATTGATGGGGAACGTCGTTTATTATTATAGACGCTTTTACTTTCTATGCTCTAGACGTTATAGATTTCACGTAAATATACCAGGTTTTCTTTTTTTTCCAGAAAAATTGTTCTTAACAATCAGAGGACAAATTTCCTTTTCTCTCGAGTAATCAAACTGAGAAATAAAAAATTAAAACTGCTACAGAAATCATCAAAATTAACAATGAAATAATCTTTTTCCATTCATTAGTTTAAATAATGAATAAATTGAGGATAAATATGCTTTCTCAGCCCAAATTACGCAGAATTTCACTATTTTAAATAATAACGACTTATGTTATTAACGAAATCGTTATTTTTCGAGATATTAGTAAAAATGTGACCATTTGAGTCGTCAACGTTTCAATTTCCTTTTTTCACCAGAATTTGCTCAACAAACCGAACAATCTTATCACCAACTTTCACACATCAATTTCCACTATTACGAAAATACCAGCAACCACCATAACCGCCATTTTCATGCAGCTTAATCGCTTTGGAATGAGCAGTTCTCGACGAGGAAGTGCAAATTACAATTTTGATATCGCCAACGTTTCCACGAGAAAACGCCCCGAGACACGACTAAAATCCGCCCGTTCAATCGGCGAGATTTTTGCATGCGACGACGAATAATTGGACGATTTGTACTTTCTCGTTTTTCATTTTTTTCCCACGCGATTACGCGGAATAGAAACCATGTAATTGATAACACTCGGCAAATGACAATAATTTAAGAACTTTCAATGTATGGCTTTAATTGCAACTGGTGAGATGGAATCTCGAAGGAGTAGAATATAAAATTATAATAATTTTTGGAGTCCAGGTTATTTATGAGTTTTTTATAAATAATTCAATTTATGATACTTGATTTTTTCCCCCAATCATGTTATAAGTTTGCCGTGAGTAATTGAATAATTTACAACTCTATTAAACAAAATTTTGCACGCGGAGAAACCGGGGCTATAATCAGAGCTCATAAATATTGATCCTGCAATTTGCTTGTAAATTAGAGACGTTAAACCGAAACTTGACAAATTTCGTAATTAGGGCTTCCGAGTTTCTAGGAGACGAAAAATTTTATTCGATTGGTGTAAATGCAAAAAAATTGGATCCGAAGGAATCGGAAAATGAAAGCTTCGTTTATAGATCACGAGCTTCGAGCGGTTCGAAAGTAAAGGCCTCGATCACGTTCGCAGTAATCAGGATCACACGCGACTTAACTTAATCCCCGATGTCAACGCGTTTGCAGTTTAATTGTTCTCCGTGTACGTGAATAAAATATAAAACGTTAATTTATCAACGAAATAGACTTTTTCGTACGCGATCTATTGAAGAGATCCAAAAAGAGAATTTTCCATGATTCCATTTGAAGGGCCAAACCTTTACCCTCTTCAAAAACGACGATTTTCGTGATTTTATACGCAAGGGTTGAAGGGTTGTTCCCCGAGCTAGTTTGAAAAACTGAATACGCTATATCTTGAGGGATCTGAAAAGATAATTTTTGATGATTCCGTTTGGAGGGCCAAACTTTTCCACTACCCCAAAATCGGCGTTTTCCATAAATTAATACGTAAGGGTTGTAATTAAAGGGTTGTTCACACTAAAGGTAGAAAATGACGATTTTTCATGTTTACATTATTTTTTTGTTTCTTCGAATGTATACCTATAAAACCATGTCACGGACTCAATTAGTTGTCCTTAGCTCGAGTACGAATAAATCGACGTTTTATTCACAACATTTTATTAACATCTCCGTGTAAAAATTTGAAAATTTAACGCTTTTCGAAAAACTCGGCAGAACATTCTTGCACTTGGTAGCTATTTCGATATTACAATTTTGTGGAATACGGAAATCCGTATCAATCGTTTTTTTTAACTTGAATTTTGAAATTTTGCGATATCTGAATTTTTCGTCATTTGGTTTTAAAAAAATAGAGAAATGTTTCATGCGAATATTACGAGAAACGATAACTCGTAATTGACTGTCGGGTTCAACAAATGCCATTTCCGCGGAAACTTTCTACGGAAACTTGGGAACTATAAAATGAGAAAAAAAAAGGATTTTGTAATTACAAACTTCCGGGAATTAGGAATTAGGAAATTATTACGCGGACATTTAGTTTGTAGATTGCTGAAGATCGAAAAAAGTGTAATCGGTTTTTGAACTTTAACTGAGGAGAATAAGTTTTTCTAACCCACTCTCTCAGATCGAATGAGTCGAATTTTTTTAATCGCTAGTAGCATTTTTTCCATTAAATTTATCGAAACTCTGGTCACTTGTAGATAGTTTGAAATCAATCATTTGAATAGTCATAACAGCTTATTTTTTCTAAAAGTGAAAATCTAGTTAATCATTGGTCCTTATTCTACTACGTAAATCGAACAAAATCACCAATAAAATCATTCAGTCGTTTTTCTACTACTCAAATAGTAAAAAATGACTCATTCGAATTAGTCTTTTCCGCGATCATTAGTCATTTTTACCACGTGAACGGTCAAAAACTGTTACTTATTCAATTATTATTTTTCTACTACGTGATTTTATAAACTATGGTTCAAATAATTACAGTTACTTTGATTCTTGTCAAAATTTATGAAATCCTTAACGGTCATCCATAAATGATATTACGCGATTTTCGGCCTTTTTATCGGTCAAGTACAGTTCAGTCACATCAAGCCCACGTCAAATTTCTTAAATAACTAATGCCCTGTTACGTGATTTGAAACAAGTACCATTCCTGTAACTTTCTACGGAAATCCGGAAACTAAAATGGAAGAAAAAAAAATACGTCTGCTCTTATCGTTTCGGGATATACGAAGATCTTATGTGAATTTGAGTGACATTAATCACGTTGATTTATTTTATCAGTCTTTACAGGTAACCGATGTGTGGCTTACTTCATTGGCTATCACGCGAAACGGCGGGATCAAGCGTATACTCTCGTAAATGACATTAGAAAGCTCGCAAAAAAGATTCATAATTCAGTGGCGTTTTGTGGCCTTGTACTTCACGCCATGACAAGTACACGGTGCGTTTCGAGTTTATAAGTGTCGTTATATTTATGTAACGGCTCTTTGAGCGCGAAACGAGTAGTATTCAAGTTCATGTACTCGCGGTAACATAAAAGGTCGTTTCACTTTCTCGTATTCATGATTTTTGATTTTGATGTGATATCATTACTTCGATATCAGATCGAAATAAAAAATCTGATATCGATATCCAAAAAAGTCGATGATTTTTATCGAAATAATTTGAGAAACTTTCGGAATTCTTGGAGAATTTCATAAAGGATGAAATCGCATGGATTGAAATTTTTAAGTTTATCACATTTTGGAAAAATTTCTATAGAACGTAAGAAAATTTGGAACAATTTCTCAGGATTAGCGAAGATGTTGGGGAATTCGGGTATGTCTTTCGCAAGTGCGGGTGGGAAATACTATTGCTTTCTGTCTCTCACCAAGCGACTTCTCCAGTGGGAGAGAAAAAGACAGCTGCATAGGCAAGTTCCATAAATTCATAAACCATTCGATATTTTAAGAAACGCGTAATTTATTGTGAACAGTGAAAATTATAAACTTAATTTGACGGATTTATCCTAAAATTCCGGATAATCATGAAATTTTTTTATATTCGATGAAACGTACGAGTTGATGGAAGCATCATGAAAATTCTTTCAATTACGAAGTTGTGATACAATTAACAAATATTTGATGAAACTGGAATTAATGAAAAAATATCGAAAATTTCCCAAAACAAACCAATTTTTACATCGAAAAAAGTTCTCAATAATCTTAGAAATGTTGTAAAAATGATTATATCTCGAATCTCCGAAAATTTTTCGAACCTCTTCCAAAATTCTAAAAATCAAGAAATCCGAGTATCAGAAAAATGCCATGTTCATTAAAAATGAGTCAATCATATTCTTCATGAACATGCATCTTTAATTGTTAAAACGAAAAAATAAACGCGAAGTTTACATCGCAATCCAACCCATCAACACAACGCGATTACCATGATTTATCGAACAAGCTGCAACTCCCGAAGCCCCGGAATTAATCAAGTGCATTGATACGCTTATCCATGACTTATCAATATCAGCACAACGAGCAAGCCTCTCGATAAATACTCCACAAATCATATTCATTACTCCTTAATGAGATTTCACCTGCAACGAGATCGTAATCGATTAAAGCATTGTACTCTCTTCATTGCAGGATACCCCTTATTTCCATCCCATGAAAGGCTGATCCAAACAAAGTAGAAACCTAATTAATTCGCGTGGAAAACAAAGAAAAATCAACCCACGAAACTCATACCCTCGTGTGTTTTGTCATTTTTATTGACTTTCGATTTACAAACTTGCCACTCCTTTCACTCGCATCAAAGGAGAAATCATGTTATTAGACTTTTACGCAGTGGATTCTGAAAACTGTAATATTTGACTAATCAAGCATCCCGTACTTATTCACGCAAGTCAGCGTCAGAATCCATACTGGACACGTAATTTCGTTTCGTTTTATCGCGAGTGAAATCCCGGAGATGATGATCGCCGTAAAAAGCTGATGAAGTCGCAGTTTTCATCCGCGACAATGGAAGGACGCGATATGCGAGATATCTTGAGAGATCACTTGGGATGTGAACGAAAGGTTTTGGTTCAATCGGGGACAAAATTTTGGTACCTGATACCTGATTCTGGTTATTAAAAACCTAATTCTGGAGACTGCATAACTGATCTCGATTACTAGATACATGGTATTTGAATGCTCTGGTACCTAATTGTGGTGCCTGATTCCTGATACGGCTATACGTGGTATATGGTACCTGCATGATTCTAATTCCAGAAACATGTCTATGATCCACAGGTAAAGCGATCTTGATAATCAGATACCCAATAGGATTTGAAATGAATACCCAAGCACTGGATTCCGATACCAGCAACTACGCAACTGTCCTTTTCTCTCTCACGAGAGTAGTCGTTTGGTGCGAGAGAGAGAGAGAGCAACAGTATCGCTCACCCCTAGGAATTGGAAGCTCAATTTTACAAATTAGACATTTTTCTTCCCCAGAATCTTGGTACTTTTGTTTTTTCTTCTAAAAAATTTTCAAGTTCTAAAAACGTCATTTTCAACATAAAACTTATACCTTCCTTTTCAAATTTCGAAGCGAAAAATGTTTGATTTTACTGTTTTCGAGTTGGTGCATGAGAATTTAGGAAATTTGTATTATGAAAAATTTTACAATGTCTGGAATTTCGAACATTTGGTTTATATAATTTCCGAAATTTGTAAACCTGTGAGTTTTCGATTTAAAACTTACGAATGGATCAATTTTTTATTCAGAATTTTTCGATTTTTGAACCAGTAATTTTAATTCACGATTTTTCATTCTTTTATTCTATTCCTATATAATTTTCGATTGTTCAACTTAAACGTCGTTTTAGATTTTTTTGAATTGTTCGCCCCACAATATGTATTGGTATTTACCTGTTCAGAAATATTTATTTTGACTACGCCCCTGATTCGCCAACTCGTTAATTAAAAAAGCCATGTAAGCGTGCGCAAGTGCAGCGTCACGAGTCGCGGTATAGGGATAATTAGCCGCTCGAGGAACAAGCAAAAATCATTGAATAATGATCTCGGAAAAGTGCCCCGGACAATGGTGACATCGCGAGCGATTTACAGCGTTTTCCTGCGACTTTCGTTAAAATTCTTCCCGGACGCAAATCGACTTTCGTTTTCGCTGGCAAAAAATGTTTCGCCGGCTCTTTCGGTGATCGATTCTATTGATCAGTACACAGTTTCGTGGACAGGGTTTTTGATAAAGTGGCTAATCTTATCTGTTTTTACTCAGTTGGTAATTTTGCACGCGCTGAATTAAATTTCATTTTGGGACTTTCACTTTACCTGCATTCATCGGGCGTAAAGCGATGTCTGGTGAATTAAATAACGCTATCACTCTGTAGTACAGGCGATTAACTACTGTGGAATTTGACATACAATCTAGTTGGGTTCGATTTTTTCAATTTCTTTTTTTTTTTCAATCTAATTTTTTCATAATTACTGAGTCTTCGTGCATTTAGTCGATTTCCGGAGGAACTACAGAGCTCGGAGGGAGTCAAATTATAATTGATTCCGGTTTTTCGGTCGAGGGATAATACCAAACTCTTCGATAAGGTGACGGGCGGTGACAAAAGATTCTGAATTGATGCTAAGTACCATTTTTACGAAGTTGACAAAAATGATGAACAATGGAAATCTTGGATCCACCGTGGCTCAATAAAATTTCACTCAGCACAGAAGATTAACCACGTACCGCCGACAAAAACTAATAGGTATCTCGAGGCGTATGTAAAGCCGAGCCCGTGACGACTCAATTGCAGTTCATCATGCTTGAACAAGCATCTCTCGTTATTTACCGATTACGCGCAGGAAAATGATCGCGCCCCATCGATCCCGTAATTAAATTCTTTCAACTGTATTTAATTATTGTAATTCCCGTTGATGTTTGCTGGAATGTCTCGTTTCACTCAAAGTCACTCAATTTTAATCGGTAAGCAATTCTCGCGACAGAGGCGACGAAAATAAACGTCAATTTTCAAGAATATGTAGAAGTGAAATTTCTGCGATGAATTTTTACTTGAAAAAAACGACAATGTTTCCTGTTGTTCCGATTTTGTTTTCTCGTTGACGAGAAATTCCGTGTTAAATTATGGCGGCATATCTGAGATATTTGTGTTGTAGTTTGAGAAAAAAATACAATAGACACTCTGAACTGAAATATACAATTATTTTACATATTTTACATGTCATTTTAATTCATACGTATATATTTATGATGTAAGAAAATTGTTACATTTATAACATTACGATTTCATAAATATTATTCAATTTTGTGAATTTAGTCCGTTTTCTCTTATAATGCTCTGAATTTGGTATTAATAATTTTCAATTTGTTATTCGATTTTCCCAACCAATTTTTTGATGATCAAACGTTTTTACGAAAAAAAAAAATTCTCCAAGCCAAGAGTCGAACCCAGGACCTCTTAGTTTGATGTCGAGTGCTCTAACTGAGCACTCTGATTGAAAGGTCCCGAGTTCGATGCCTGGCTTGGGTTTTTTTACAGCAACCTTTGATTGTAAAAAATGGTTGGTCAAAATCATAAATTAATTTATTAAAATTTACTATTTATCCAATTTGTCTATATTCCAATAAAATTAATTCAGTACTTTTCACTCAATTTCAGTTTCTACTCAACTTTTTTCTCAGTGTACGATCTTTTTCCGAAAATTCACCAAGTTTTGTAAATTACTGTAAATTTTTGTAACTTGTCGATTTTCATCTCATCAGACATTTAATCTGCATTATTCGTCGCCGACAGAATGAAAAGGCAAAATAAAAAAAAGTTCACTTTTATATTTTCCTATTCGCCGTGTCATACTCACTTTTCATATGCCTATACATTTCCGAAATCTTCAAGGTTTGGATTATTGAGAGAGGGCGTCCGATTTAGGAGAGAAAAATATAAAAAATACGAAAAACCTTAAAACAAATCCCGATATTCAGAGTGATTTATGTTTCGACGGAAAATACAATTACCTTTCATTCCGTCGCCGGAATGGAAGGTAAATAAAATACACGAAAAATATATCGCTGCATTTGCCTCGGATCGTATATATGCGAATCATCACAAATAGTTGAAAATATACAGTGTATATTTTTGCATGAATAAAATGGCAATATTGCAAAATGTGTTTAATTACACTAAAAAACCATAATTCGGGACCACCGATTTTCAAAATCCAGAAATAAAATAGTTTTTATGTTTTTCATTTGCCCCCCAAAGTCGGCACCTATGGTTTTGGCGCGCACGAAATGCGGTGTATCAAAATTGCCAAAAAAATAATAAAAGTCGAAATTGTTCCTTATACCCACCCAAGCGTTAAAACTGCTTAAACGTCTAACTATTTAACAACGAGTAACCGCATTTTCAGCTCACACGTCATTGGTCAATATAATGCAATGTTTCTTTTTGACATCGCAGTGCCCAAATGCAATTCGTACCGAACGAGAATTATACATTCATTCCAAAACGAACATGCTGCACTAACCTTTAAACGTTGTTTCTCGGAAAAACATCTCTCGCGACGAGGTTAGATCAGGTTGCCGGCCGGCGGCCTCGTCAAGTCGTCCACAGGTGTCCACAGGCCGATCCAGGAATTCGACGACGCTCCACGCTCCTCGACGCGCTGATACTCCTTTTGCACAACACCATACGCGATATTCACTGCCACGATGGGGTAAACCCCGCGCCCGATCTCCAATTTCATGACGAACTTTTTTCAATGTTTATTACACCGCCCGGCACTCGAGAAAATGTGACGCGCATTTTCCGGTGTCAAACCCGCGCGCGAAAAAATATGACGTCCAACCAACTTCAGTGGCGTCGCGCCACGAGCGCCGCCGTGGAAAAAAGATGGCGTCCGCCACCAACTTCAACGCCATTTCGCGCCATGAACGCTGCCGTGGAATTTTTTGAAAGTTAGATCAAAATTGCAGCTTTGGGCCAGGATTTATTTTAAAAAACCGTACAAAAATGTACAATAAATAAATGCTTTATTTCAAGTATCACACTCATGTAAATACAACATTACGTCTTTTCTTATCGTACTGTAAAATAGGAAGAATTACGCGCATACTTTTATTTACCGGATGGATTTAAAAGTTCATCATATTCAATCATCACAATTAAGTACAACACAACGTTAACAATATTACACTCATTTTTTATCATCAGAAACGTGCATTTTATTTCAATCAAAATGTACCCAAAGTCGTGCATTATCTCGAATAAATAAATATATGACACTGTCCAATGGTCATGTAGATTGATTAGGCCCATGCAATTTTTACCCCCGCCCAAATTTGTAATCTAATCGAAGAATCGTCATTGTCAGATCGGGAATTTTTTCAAACGAAAATCTTGTAAATAAGACTATGTTTCGACAAGACACAAAATTTCTTATCGTCTAACTAGTAAAAACATAGTCGTGTTATTTTCGCCGTCATGAATATGTACAAGTTCTGATATGCAAACAGTAAGGCATTTTATGTACTCAAAGTTGATGTAGTGATGACGAGAAAATTTGTTAACAAATGCATATTTTTTCAAAATTTATAGATAATATATGTTTTAGGACCCTAGTAAGCAAGAAATAACGTTACATTACATTACCGTAACACTCGGGAATTTTTGTAAGACTTGAGGAATTTTAGAGAATGTTTTCGAAAATGATACAAATTTTATCATTTTTGGAATCCATTCAAGAGCCAATTTGAAAAATTTGGCTCTTAAATAAAAAAAATTCTGAAAGCTCCAATTTAATATGAGTAGCCAAAGCTATCGTAATTTCTTAGGTGCCAGGAAAATGAGAAGAAAAGTCTCATCGCTCCTCCGAGTACACGAAAATACCAGTGCGAGTGTAAAACTAAGAAAAAAGTGTTTGGATAACAATTTAAACTATCTCAGACTTAGCAACATTCATTATTGAATATTTAAAATAGAGAGAAAATAAATATCTTCTTCGAATGTTACGCGAAGAAATGTTGGTCCTTTTATATACTATCGAGGAAATTAGTAACATCACATTTATTTCGCTATAGGAATGCACATTGTCAATTCAATAAATTGCAATGGAGATTAATTCATGTGCTGCAAATCTCAATTTACCAAGCAGTTAGGAAATTGAAAAAGTTGGAGAGCAGATCGAGTCTTTTTCTATATTGTAAATATTGTACTTTTGTGTGACGGAATTAACCGTCAAGTTTAGGAAAGTAATGTGGATTTAAATTCAAAAATTAACTATGCATATTCATACTATAAGAAACTGCTATTTTTTGTTATTTTCAAGCAAATCTTCTACATGATCCAGAACTTTTTCAAGACATCTCGATTAATTTTTAAGGCAATAATTTATAACAATGAAAAGACTGCAGAAAATTTTGATTACATTATGACACCATGTACAACAATAATTTACACTTCGTACAATTAACATCATGCAAAATGAATAAATAGCGTTAGAAAAAATTTTATAAACTTTCAAGTTTTTATGACGTACTTGAAAAAATAGAAAAATATGTCATATTTGAGGTCATTTCCGGAAATTTTTCCGACAGTACAAAATATAGGAAGCAGAAAATTCGTGCAATTTATCTTAAAAATTAAATTATTATTCGACAGTAATTACGTAGAAAACTATTTTCGTAAGTACTTTCAACGATACAAAATATTGTAGCATTATCAATTGAAAAAATTCATTAAAAAAATGCATACATGATAGATTAAATGTAGATTAAAAAAACAACTGAACATAAAGAAAAAATGTAAACAAACATTGCACATAAAATTACCACAAATAAAATTTAAAAAACTTAGCATCAGATCGTATTAAATAAAAATTATAATACATAAAATCATGGTTTATAAAGCATAAAAACTAGAACACCGTTATCTACTAAAAAACCGGAAAAACTTCTAATTTTTCAAATAACTGTGCTCAAGTTATTATTCATCCCTCTCCCAAAACATATAACATTTTCCAAACAAATTGGAACGACAACAACAATTTCCCTGGAAAAAGTTTTCATTCGAATGAAAAATAATATCTCTTTACAAATTCAAGCACAATTTTGGTTTGCAAAACTGCCATTTTCATCAAAATCGCGAATTCCATCCTACTTCAAATCAGACTCAAATTCTGAAAATGCATCTAATAAAAAAGACAAGTTTAAGGATAGAATCGTCCCTAAAAATATGCTAATTGAATCAGAAGCATAAATCTCTCAACAAATTCTAAAATACTGATTCGCAATTTTTTTCAATTTAAAAGTAGGAAGTACAAAACTGCGACAACATAAAATCTAAGTTGCAAAATTTTCACTCCAGAGATTTTTGAAAAAACACAATTTTTCGATATTGATTCGTAAACCCAAAAATCTCAAGAGGTAAAAAACCTACAGAAACATCCCAACGTTTTTCAAAATTTAAAACAGTCATTCTCAGTCCGGTTTCTCAACAATCCACCCAACTTTCCCAAAATTGTGCTCAAACCAGCCACCAAAAAATACGAAAAAAGCTCTTACAAAACGGAAGCCCCATCGGGAACATTAACCAAGCCCTGATACTTCCAATAATAATACGGCGGACCCGGAGTAAAACAATATTTCTTTTCCAGCGGTTCCCCGGAATCAACGTAATACATCAAATAAAAATTACACATTTCGTCGTTCTTGGTAGTACCAATGTCAACATCGTGATCGAGGTAATTTTTCATTGTGCATCTCGCGGTCAAAGTGTCCCCTTGTTCAACCGGCACTTGGTTATCGACTGGGTAAAACATTTGGGGTGTCAACGGGTCTCTTTTGCCTAATTGCACCCACTTATTGCCGGATTTAATGACGTATCCCGAAACGACTTTTCCTAGTTTGTGCGTGTGCGTTCTGTACGCGAATGGGTGAATGGTTTTATTTTCGGCTATAGCGCAAGCCGATTCCAAGTAGGTTACGCTCAATTGTGGGATGGTTCCAGCGGTGCCGAGTAAAATGACCCCCGCGAGTTTTTTCAACGGTTTTTCCATGTAATGGAGAATGACTCCGGAATCGTCGGTTCTGCCATCTTTGAAAATGTTGACGTTCGAGTAGTGGACTTGGAGGACCAGAAAATTGACTTTGCTGTTTTTACCGATTTTGAAGCCTACGTCGGGGGGGAGGTGGAGGTCCGGGGCGTCCATTGCCCAGGCGTACAAGATTTCCTGAAACGATTTAATTTTTATCAGCGTTTGTGTTGCATCTCCTTCTAAATTCAACAGATTTTCAGTTTTTCCATTTATCCTAACACTAGCAAATTTTTGAAATGAGTAAACTGAACGATTAAAACTAAAATTCAATCATTTTCGAGTTCAAGAGTATTTCAAATATTTTTATCAATCTCGAATTTCAAAAGTTTTCAGAATTTCGGAAATGTTGAGGATTTTTAACATTTTAAGATTTTTTACCATTTTGTAGAATTCTTGATGTATGAGGAGTCTCGAAGTTTCAATAATTTTGAATATATTGAATGTTATGAAATTTTTGAGATTTTCGAGTAATTTGAAAATTTTTATTATTTTGTAATTTCTAAAATTTTTAATGACAGAAGTTTCGAGATTATCTAAAATTATTTAAACATTTGTGAAATTTCGGAAAATGTTCAAAATTTAGGTCGTTTCGGGAATTTTAATAATTTCCGAAGGTGAGAGTACTCCAAATATTTCTATTATTCTCGAATTTCAAAAGTTTTCAGAATTTCGGAAATGTTGAGAATTTTCAATACTTTCAGAATTCTCACCATTTTATAGAATTCTTCGATGTATGATGATTCACAAAGTTTTAATAATTTCGAATGTATTAAATATTATATAATTTTTAAGATTTTGAGTTACATGAAAATTTTCGTAATTTTGACATTTCTAAAATTTTTAATGACATCATAAAGTATCCAGAATTTCTAAAATTATTCAAATAATTGTGAAAATTCTAAAAATGTTGAAATTCGGGAAGTTTTGGGAATTTAAATAATTTTCAAAGTTGAGAGTATTCCAAATATTTCAATCATTCTTGAATTTCAAAAGTTTTCATAATTTCGAAAATGTAAAGAATTTCGAATATTTCTCGAATTTTTATCATTTTGTAGAATTTTGTGATGTAGGAGGATTCTCAAAGTTTCAAGAATTATGAATGTATCAATGATTCTGAAATTTTTGAATTATTTGAAAATAGACATGATTTCAAAATTTCTAAAATGTTTAATGATCTAAGAAATTTCGAGAATTAACAATAACATTCTTACAGAAAGCTGCTGGAACTTGGCGAGATTGTAAAATAAAAAATCTGTGAAATTTTAACAGGTACCGAAGACTGAAATAAATTCTGGAGGATTTTCGAAAAATATCAAGATACCTGATAATTGCCATCGCAAACACCGGACGTGTTAAAAGTCGATTCCGACGATTTTGTATCTCCTGACATTTCCCCGCAATTCCAAACTGGTTCTTTATCTTTCAAAAATCCGCACCCATATAAAAGCATATGATGTGCAGTTTCCATTGAAGCATTCGGTTGAAAACCAACAACGTAATAGTCTTTCGATTTGTCGACTTTTATGGGGGTGCATAAATACAAATCAGGCTGGAAATGTAATAATATCACTGCTTACTCAGAAATACATCAACTTTATAATATTGCGAACTGAAAAATCTCACGATTTGAACATTTTCAATTTTGGCAAGTCAAATATTTAGCATTATAAGTGTCATTAGATCAAAAAACGCGCAAGCCGAAATTCCGAAATATTTAAACCATCTAATCGAAATACGTTTAAATTGATAAACTGGAAATTCAAAAATCTGAAACAATATTTTCGGAACAACAAAATTCTAAACAAAGCTTATAAAGCTTCAAAAAAAGTTGTCAATTATTATAATACGAAAAATTTCAAATTGATGTATACAGTTTTTCAGGTTCCAAAATACAACCATCGAGAAATTCGTTACAACATTCGAATTTGAATCCGAAATTCGGAGAAATTCAAAGTTTGAACGTACTTTTACTACGAACTTAGAAAGCTTTTTTTCACTTTACAGCAAATTATCGAAATATTTTCATCTTTAATGAGTAGACGACTGAATCGAACGATTAATATTTCTCGTTTCAAAAGATGTTTATGAATAAATTTCATATATAACATCTCATCTTCAATTCTCTGTCAGTTTTCCTTCAAACAGCAACACCAGTAATAGATTTAGATTTTGAATAATTTTATATTATACAAAAAAACTGTCATTTTTTGAGTATAAGATTTTACGAGAATCAACGAACGGCTGGAAAAATTCGATACTTACGACGTTCGGTCGGACATTAGGCATGAGGAAAGAGTACTTTTTCACATCGTAGCACATACTTATTTTCAATATAACCGTAAAAATAAAAACACTGTTAAAAATAGACTTTATTTTCATTGCAAAATATTTTCAGGTGTGATTTTCTTATAATTAAACGCGTACGAAAACGTTATTCGCGAGTCGGAATTCCACCTGCTGGACCCACTTGTCAGATTCAGATGGATTCAGATGCCAGATGATTTTCGTGGAACTTGCAGCTAATGAATATAGATATACATAGATACGTACGTGAATGCTATTTTTATTTTTGACGTGTCTCTAAAAATCAATAAGTGCCAGATGTACCAACAAATGACATTGGCATTTTTGTTGTGATCTAACTACCAACTACCAACCACTCGATTTTAATTAGGCTTACTCAAATTTGATGAGTCCCTCACCCACTGCTGCCAACTTTTGCTAATGTTGCCAACTGAAAACTGATGCTGACTGCAGCAAACAGTGCAAATTCTAACACCGACCGCAAGTAACAAAACTGAACAAAACAGAACAAAATGGAACAAAACAAACCGGACAAACGTGGTGAACGTACGGAATTGTTATTCTTGATAAATAAAAAAGAGTCAACAATATTTGGAACTTGAAATGGCATATTTTGAATCTAAAATGCCCAAAGAAGAAATGGACGATCCTGTGATACGGGAGGTAAAAAATACCCACTCGAATTACCTTATTCCATTTGTTTCACTGTAAATTTTAGGTTACATTAGATACAATGCAAACTTTTATCACGATTTGCGACAATTTTGTCTGATGATGATAAAGTTCTCTAAAAACTACAGATAACTGTCAACGTTGATCGTAACATTGATTAAATTTAACGTTAAACACGAGATATGCTTTGTTTGTTCTATGTACACTCATTGTTGATAGAAATGATGCAATATCAAATAATAGAAATGATACAAATTGAGAAAATGATTCAAAAAATGACATCATTTTATTCATGTTTTATTTAATAGCTTTTCTATTATTAATACATAATAATGTTTGACTGTTTTCCTGCAGATGCCAGTTCGTTTGACAAAGGGACTCAAAAATTTGTTCCTTCTCCAATTTCCTTTACGACCTAGTAAATGTGGTTACGATGAAAATGCATTTTTAAATACAAAAATTAAACCAGTTAACCAAGAATTGGAAATGGAAGTTTCCTTAGATACGACGTGTGTGAATTTTGATCACATCAAGGCTCAAAATATTGCCGCAAATGCTAAAAAAGGAAAAGGACAAGAGCAGGACAAATTTTTTGAAGGGTAATTGAAGATTCTAGATTTCAAAATGTTGAATTGTGAATTTTCCCCATTTTATATTTGAATATTTTTAATTAAAAAATGTAGATGTTTAGAAGTTTTATGATTTATTATGTTCGGTTCAAAAATCATCAAGATTAGGATTTTTCATATTCCAATATGTATTAATTTTACCCATCTATATTCGAAAATTGTTGATTTTTTAAACTTTTATTCCAAAATCTCTTTACCATGATGATTAAAATACAAAAACATTGCATTTTCAAACCATTCCAAACTTGAAAGATACAATTTTTGGATAACTTGAATTCAAAATTAGATATGTAAGTAGATAGGTAATGTATTTAAAGTCAGTCAAGTAGTACATTTTTTTATAACTTTCTAACATATTTTTCAGAAATACAATGAACAAAATACTATTGAAATCTTCAAAAGCTCTTCCCAAATGCAAAAACTATGGAGTTGGTATTGTACAGCATGGAGAAGTATGTATAGCGCCATTAACTGGGATTCTTCAAATGCGACCACAGTTTGAATATTTAGACAGACATGACAAAAAGGGCAAAGATGACGCAGGCAATGCTGAAGGTATTTGTCGAAACTTTTTTTAGATTGTGTACAATGTTCATATACAATTTACTTTCAATTTTCAAATATGCAAATTTGTGTACAATCTACTTTCAATTTTCAAATATGCAAATTTGCGAGCTTCTATCTTGCACTGTCAACATTTACAGTTGGACTGGATATTTTTAATGAAAAATTATCTTACCTAATGTGTGATAGTTTTTTATGTGGAAACTTGTATTTTATTGTGAAAATTTCAAACACCTGTATTATTCTTTGAGTTGCCTGCCATATATGTTTTGAAATATTTTTTTTTCAGAAGAGGAAGACACATCAATGCAACAAGTTACTGTGACATTTTCCCGAAATGTGCCAGACCATGTAAAAAAAAGCCATGAGCAGTCGCATCATCAACATGATAAAAAAGCTGCTGAGGAAGAGTGGACAAAAACGGAATATTTTCCATCTATGAGTTCTCGAGCTGAGGTTTGTAACCTTAAAAAAAGTAGTATTTTCTCTGGAGAACTTATAGCCATGGATAAATATGAAATTTATGTCTATTTTGAGGATAATCCAGCTACAATAGCATGTTTTTGCAGCAAATATAAAATCTTAGAATAAAACATAGCAAATTTGAAATTTCACATTTACTCTGGCTACAGTTCCCAACACTGAGAAGTAGTTTGTTACTCTACTTAAACGAACAATTGAAAATTAATGATTTAATTTTAGTTAATGCGATTAGAACTGACTCACTACAAAGAACAGGAAAATGTTCTCAACATGTCAAAAGATCAGTATTTGGAAATTTTAGCACCAGGCATGGTTGAGGAATCGTATCCTGCTAATGAAAATGTAAGTGTATTACATTGATTTCGCTGCCCATGTGGAGAAAATGACTCATTTTTCTCTGTGTGCATGAATGTACTATTTCATTATCTTTACTTAATACATTAGATATCTAATTATCGATGATTTGAAAAAATATCTGATTTCCAATTAGAAAAAATAACGTGGGCACCAGTGTTCATGGGTATTTTAAAAGTGGAAAGTGTTGCAATGAAAAAATAATGACAAGTACGATTGAAAATTCAAATTTCTAGAGCAACGCACCAAGACATTCGTCCACCCTGAATTATATCCGGACTTTGCCTTTATTGGACCAAGTGAAAATTATAATCAAAGATGGTAAACATACAATTTCATTTACTAGTTTATAAACATTTCGTAATGTTATTAATGATTATTTTTACAGCCAAAGTCATGGCCTTTGACCAACTAAGGTCTTTGTTGTCACCGGATCACGACACCATTTCGATTCTTCGGTATTTGCAGCAAGTTGCTGTGTTAGTGCAAGGAAATTGGATTGTCAGCAGCGAACTCATTTACCAAAAAGAGACTATTTCATCGTACAGTGGAATTCCAGCCGAAGTTATGTGCAGAGCGAGAGATTATGTTGTGCGTAACTTAATTTGAAATTTATTCATGTATTCCATTTACACCCTGAAAAAAAACGTGCTTTTAAACAAACTAGGAATGTAAAAACTTGTTAAGTGGCGTTATTATACTTGAAGGAATCAGCGGATGCCAAAAAATCAACGACCATACAATGTTTTGTTAACAATTTGTCATTTTGGTTTCAGTTGTTACATTTCACCGAGTACGAATACATCGATAGAAAAGCGATTTCTTCGGTCATGAAATTACCTGCCGACGAAATTCGAGAAATTCTCGTAAACCTTGCCAAACACCAGCCAAAAAAAGGCTGGAAGTTGATTGTTCCTGAGAATGAAGATTTCCCAAAACGGTAAGAATTTGTGAAAATTGCTGTTTGAAGTTGTATCTGACTTAGTATTTTACTTTTTTTAGATATCCGGACATCGCTCAAAGACAAAAATGTTTTTGGGAAGCTAAGAAGAAGCATTTTGGGGAAATCTTGACCTATCAAAATCCCCAGCGACAAAGGCGCAGATCGAATCGAGAATCAATCGGCTCCGAAAATGAAGAAAAAAATGTTGGAAGGGGTCGAAAATCTCTGAGGGATTCGTCAGTTTCTGACGACAGTTCCACGGAAACAGCAAAAAATAAAAAAATTATTCGAGGAAAAAAAGTTTCTCAGACTACGTGACTAAAATTTACGCATAGTCAAAAATTACCTTGATTCGATAGTTAACTTTCGAATCGAGACTTTAGGATAAAAGCAACAATTTGTACAAAGTTTGTTTTATTTATACTTAAAGTATATAATGTTATCATATGTACATAAAATTGGCGATAAGCTGAAGTGTTCTTTTTTAGGTTTGTACGTTTTTTGTGCATTGAAGGAGATGAAATAGAATAAAGATGGTTTATGTAAAAATAATTGCATTTTCAAGTTTGATCATTTTTACGAGCATTCTTTTAATTTAAATAATAGAAGTAAAATATCGCTTATACAGCTAAGGTTGGGAACATGCAATTTTTTTTTTTTTTGGTTTTTTCAACATTTGGGATGCAAGAACATAGTATTCATCCACCAACTCTTAGCATAATGTAAGAAGATATAGGATACAGATCAATGAACGCAAGGTATAATTTCATGCAAAGGCTTTTAATTATTCATATTTAACACACGTTTAAAAACTTCTTTACGTATATTATATACATATAACACAATTTAATATAAATCATTCTAATAGATTATAAAATCTTATTTATGACGCAATCAATAAAAAAGCTGAGTTTATACTTATTTAAAGCGTAACTGACTATCCGTATCTGCAACTAAAAAACTGTCATTAGCGTTAGAAGAACATGACCCTTATTCTTTGTACATATATGTGACGTGTCATGAGGAAAGGGACCTTATGAAGAAAAGCAGAATTTTACAGGGCTGGCGGTTAAAGTGAAAGTTACCTGGGATGTAGTATGTGCTCGAAGTTTTTCCAAACTTGATTACGAAAAAAATAAAGACGATATAAAAATGTGGTTTTTTCTGAAGGGAAGAGCAACTATAAAACTTTCTATACAGACAAAAACAGAAAATAAAAAATTTTGTCATAAGGTCCCTTTCCTCGTGACACGTCACATATATTTAATGTTACCTTTTTCAAAATGAGCCACATTTATCATGTTCAACGCATGACTAAGAAATGAATTGACCATAAACAATCATGATTTTTTATTTTTCAATTGAGTCGTCAAAATCGCAGTTTCCTGTCTCATTTGAGTCAAATCTGCAGTTATTCTTTCTAAATTCGCACTAACATTTTTGGCTGATTCGGTATCAATCTGAAACCAAAAAAATATACAATCTCGGTTCCCATGATTCACAAGTGTGAAAAATTGGAGAATTAAGAAAAAAGTCTCCAAATTGATGAAAAATCTTGTAAATTCATCAGAAAGAATAATTTATGAAATTCTCACCTGTTCTTCCAAATCGCGAATTTCACGAATAATCGCTCCAGTTTCCTCCACCAGATCAACCAGATCACTGCAATCCGAATGCAAAGTCGCCAATAATTTATAAGCTTTTTTCGAAACTTCGTTGGTCCTTGCATCTCGAAAAATGAGCTCATCAACAACGGTAAAAGATCGCTCTAAACGACCAGACAATGTATTTATATCTTTTTTTATGTGTCGCGTGTCGTTCATAACTTTTTCAATCTCGTCCTTTTGTTTCCTGACATTATTAATTATTTCCAAAATGCGTTGTGTATAAGCCGATCTATTCGTTTCTTTGGCAAGTTTTTTCACTTTTGTGGCCAACTGCGCAAACTGTTGTTCCTTGTTGCGTATTTCCTCTATCAATTCTCGTTCTTTTTCTTTGAGTATTCGAAATTCATCGATTTTTTTCTTACTGGCGCTCTGAAAATGACGAATACAAAATACTTAGTCACTACAAAAAAATTTTCCAGCAAAACAGTTTTTGGGAAAACTTACAGCTATTGACGAGTTCTTTTCCCGTTCGTCTCGGTAATTTTGTATCAAAGGTAACCTGTGTTTTTCCCACTGATTCGCTAAACTGACTAATTTGTTCGTGTTCGCTTCGATGACTTGCTCTAGTTTTTTTACGTTAGCGTCTCCGTCCTCTAATAAATCGTAAGCTTTCGAGACGATTTTGCTTTGTTCCTCTTGGCGAGTGAATTCTTGAAATTCCGACTCTGCTGTTGACGTTACTTGGGACAATTTTACGTTCAATTTTTTTATCTCTGCTTGGACTTGATCTATGTCTATTCTGAGGTCTTTGCATTCTTTCTCTATTTTTTCTGCTCTCGTAGGCCGGGTTTCTTCAGTTTTCACCATGGGGCTTTGTTTGACCGGTGAAGGTGGGACGCTCAGTGATGTGGTTTCCTACAACAAGATTGAAAGTTAACAAACAATTGCTTTTCCCGTCTGTCTTCAAATAAATTATTTTTCGTCGAAATTTGGTAGGTTTCATGTTTTTTCATAGGAGTCTTTACAAGAAAATTGCATTTCCTCAAAAATTGAAAACATGTTTCTGTTGTAAGTAAAATGAACCTTTTGATGTGGTGAACTTTCCTGCGAAGAAAGTGCACCAACTTCATCAACTGCATTACTAGAGACGGTAGTAGAAAATGAGGTTTTCTGACCACGTTGTGAATTCATCCAATCTAATCGCTCCAAAATATTCGTAGGTGCCGAATGCAACTTTTTTGCATTATATGACAAAATCGATGGCAAAATGTTTTCACTATCCGGAACTTGCTCAACAATTGACTTTTGATATCGTTCGTAATAATTTTGGTGATCTGGAAAAAATTATGGATTTTGAATTTGATGAAATGTAGCTACTGCGGATAAAAATCATTAATATGTTTCATTTATGAACATCAATTTTAAGGTTTTTCATTTTGAATTTTGAAAAGCTTAAAATTCACAGGACTTTGGACTCATGCAGAAGCTCTGAATGAAAAATTACCTTCGTCTTCTTTCGAAGTCGTAGGAATATCAAACCTAACACTTTCAAAAGGATGTTTTGTTCTGCCTGTAAATTTCATTTCTCGACTGTGGCAAAAATATGGCACCCACGGCGAAGAAAGACTCTCCGATATAGCTGATGCGATTGATCTTTCAAGTAATGTTATTTTGCTTGTCGGTTCGTCCGCAACTTTGTCGCTTTCCTTGGGCAATTTTTCTATGAGGAACATGAGCAACCGTCTAAGGTCTGTTTCCGAGCTGTACAAAAATGTTTGGTAGCCTATGTCGCCTCTGTACCCAAGATCCTATAAATAATAATGAGCAGGATTTTGTATCTTCCCTACTTTGCACTTGACAAAATATGCCAAGTTTTCCAATCTTCATTTGTAACTTTTTAAATCATTTAAGAAATTATTTCAAATCATCTACATTGATTAAAAAGTTGTTTACAAATGAAAGATGACTGTCTACTCGAAATGTTGAAAATCATCAAGTTCAACATTGTTTGGTATATTCAAGATAATTCAAATTAAAGTGCATTTTTTGGCCCTTTTCTGTTAATTTTCCCAAGTCTGAATTTGGAAAATTTACCGTGCACGCTTGGGCTAGTGCTGCTCCCATTCGAAATCTCGCTGCCATACTCGCTGGTAACGAGGGCGATAAGCCGAGTCCTGGACAAATTGTTTCTAAACATTTTGCTGTAGCTTCTACAGCCATTTCTGGGGTGAAATCGCTTAAATTTGTTACACACTTGCCCATATCACTAAAACATGAACAATCATTTGAAATTAAACAATCATAATTATTCATGTATAAGGATATTTTTCATCGATTGATTGATTATAACAAGTAATTGTTTTCATTTCAATAAATGAAAATAAAAAGGAAAAAAATTGTTTGTTTACGTAATTAAGTTTTCACTGTTTTCGTTTATCAAGCGTTCTTGAGAACTACAAACAACAAATGTGGAAATCTGAATAAATAAGTGTATTAAAATTCTAAATATTAATATCAATTGAATTTAGAAAAAACATTATTTACCAGCCAATTTGACGTAGCGAATGTATGATGATATTGTCAACCTCCTCCATGTCGTACAAAAAGTTGTAAATATCGTAAAATTGGTCCTTTCGAACATACGTTCCTCAAAATGGAATTTCGAAATCACCACTTCAATTCTACTGAATCCATATTACCTGATATTACCCAATAATATCACCGCCCTTCGTCAATTATTCGCAAATTATTGTCAAAAAACGTATAAAAAAGGGGTGATTTAAATAAGCAGACAGCCGGTAGAAAAGCCGAAATTTTTTGACAAGTGAGTCAAAGTGAGTGCGACTGTGTGCGACCGTGCGGGCTATGGCTGCTCCCTTTTCTTTCTAATGATACTGTACAAAAAAAATGGCGGACAATTTTGCAGATAAAAATAAATGGGAGCTAACGTCAACATAAATATTTATATTATTATTGTCAAGTTGCCATCAATTATCATCGTATGTTCCAACCAATTGGTTCCAGTCGTTCCAATCTGATCGCAAATGTAGTTAATTCAAAATTAGATTCTTGAACCGCACGCGAAAGTGGCACATCCGTTTAGTTAGTTTATCAAACGGAACAGAGTTTCTCAATCGTTTGAATTAGCTAATTTCGTGACAAGTAAACTGTCAGTACCAGTGACAGTTGGCTATTTAACTGCATTCAATACAGTGTAGAAGAAAAAAAGGCCAAAATGTTTTGTTGTTTGAGAATCTGCCTTGACGGTTTTGGTTTTTCGACATCTCAAATGCCGAAGCCCGAAATTTCACCGATTACTTTGGACACTTCGCATATGGGTAAATTGGTTTGGTGGAATTAATCAATCAACTTAGTCCTAATTGGTTTATTTTAGATCGAATATGTTCGAAGATTCGAATGATAATTGTATGCATTTTTCATGTTTATCCACAATTTTCGAACTTGGATTATTTTTGTATGAATTGATTTTCTACATATTTTCCAAATATGAAAAATAGTAATCGTTCAATTCTTGATTGTTAACGATTCAAAACCTTTATGATGATACAGCTTCATCTGTAGCTATCAATTTTAGTCGTATAAAATGTTTCATACCAACATTATTTGAAAAAAGCCATGTCAGAATCATAATTTCCCATATGTTACTGAGTTTAATGATATTTTTTTCAAAAAAGGTCACGAAGTTGTCATTGTCAAAAATGGCATGCGAATTTGTGGACGAGGTGGAGCGATGACCAATGTACCTTTAGTCCAAAGTAAAAGTTATTTCGAAGTAAAAATACAACAAGGAGGGATTTGGGGTGTTGGTTTGGCAACGAAAAAAACAGACCTGGATACAGCAATTGGTGGTTTAGACGAAGAAAGTTGGGCGTTAAATTCAGATGGAATTATAAGGCATAATAGAGAAGAACTGCACAAAACACAAAACGTTATCCAAGAAGGAGATATTATAGTAATTCTAACATATTCTAAAAAAGATCTGAATGAATTCAAACAGGCAAAAATTAAAAAATTGTGGAACTAGAATTTTAAGATGCACTAATCCAAATTCAAAGTGCGAGTAACTTCGAAGCGTTCAGTTCAGAGAAACTTGAAAATGCAAAGTGAATTAAATGCTCTGGTGTACTTATCGACTTTTGAAATTCATATATCAACACATTTTTTCAGGGTGTGACATATGACCATGTGGAACTAAATTTTTACCTGAATGGAAAATCTATGGATGCACCAGTCATGGGTTTGAGAGGAACAAGTTACCCAGTGTTATATGGTACATCTACAAAAATGAAATTGATGAGGAAACAACATGATTATTTAACTATTTTATTCTCTTTCCAGTGGACGATGGAGCAATTTTAGATATCATCTTGGACAATTTCTTCCACCTCCCTCCAATGGGCTTCGAAAAAATAATGATTGAACAGTCATTACTTTAGCCAGAATTCGAATGCCCCACACTGACAATTTTTGTACTGTCCACAAACAAACCAATCCCAACGAGGAACATGATAATTTATTAATTTATTTTTTATATAGTTCCTCAAGACTCTAAGTATAGTTAATAAAAATGAAGTGTATATTGCAAAATATATTGTAATAGTAATGTTGATGTAAATAATATCCAACCATATATTTTTGTCCCAGTTCCTAAATCGATTGATGCGATGAAAATATGTATGTAAAAGGGAAGAAAAACGTAAATGTATTGAGAATTCTCAGGATTTATTAAAAGTTTTACATGTCGATTTACTCTAACAATCTCTCTCATTCCTTCACTTCTGTTTATTACAATGACTATTATTTGTTCACATGTGTGATTTTTTATCTTTTATTTTGTATACATCAAATCATACCTTCTTTTGTGCTCACTATTTTCTTTTGTTTGAGCGTCATGTTCTGATAAATAATCTAAATACAATAACATTAACGAATCAATAACGCTATTTGATAAACAATAAAGTCTTTGTTCATAACATGGCACTTGCTACTTAAACATGTTTGTGCGCAAACCTTCATTATTTGTCATTGACAGGTTTTTGTCAGCGAAGAAAATGAATATCTGAGATTCGCATTTTTTAAGTTCATTTCAGATAAAACTTTGATTTGTGCCGAGAAACGCTCTACAACCTTTATTCTTTACGACTGACTGTACATTAGTTACAAGAAAAAATGTTACTACAGTAAATACTTGAAAAGTATTACTGCAAGCGAAATCAAGTTTTCAACACTCAATGAAGGGTCAATTTGACCCATATAGGGTCAAAAACTTAATTTTCTATAATTACGGTTTTTATTTGCAACCATGCATTCATTCTCTGTAAAAGGGATATACAGTCAGTCGCGAAAAATTTTCTTAAAGAGCATAGATATTGAAAAACTTTGTCGCCATTTCCACATTAACTGCGCGAGTTTTTACCACTACGCTCTTCCATCTTCTTTACGAACATCTTCTTGCTCTCTCTTTCTTTGTTGGGTTAGCAGTTGGAAAAAGAAAATGTTCGTAAAGTAGAAAAATAAGTGCATTTGCATCTAAAAGGCGACTCATTTGTGAACACCTGGCACCTCGCGCATGCACAAGCGCCAGGTGCAGCCAAAAATAAGTCGCTTACATGTCGCAAAATGCTCGCAATTTTAATACGGAACGTGCTAAAAAGTCGTATGCTACTCGACGAAGGAGGGTTATTTTTAACTTGGCTTTTTCAACTTGTACCACAATGTCATATTTTTCGCATTTTTTATTTACAGCTATTTTAATGCGAAACAGAACACAGTTTCGAAGACTTAGGCCTTTGTTTCGTTATTCGACTCGTTTTTCAATTTTTTACAAATACTTTTTCTTTACAATTGCGTACTTTGTCATGACTTCGTTCAGCACTCTCGTGTATCGTAAAGTTATGCCGCAAAAACGTACAAAAACACGAACTAAGACATAGATCTAAGTATATTTGTCTAGAAAAAACATTTAGAGTACAAAACATAATATCAAAGTTTGCAGCGAGTAGAAATTCGAGTAAAAAAATTATGCTTATGGTCAAATTAGAAATCGAAGCAGAATGTATAACTGATTCGAGGAAAATAAGTGACTGATTTTCTCCTGAACTAGACATATAGGGGGACAAAATGTTTAAATACCGATTTAAACTTGCGAATTCTTGAATTCAACTAGTTTCGATTTCTGGCAAGTCTTAAATTCACAATGCTAGTTTCCACCGAACTGTGATGTTTTCAACTATTCGTTAAAAACGCTAGTTAAACGCCATTATACACTTAAATACTTGAAAAATTCAAGAATATGTATCTCAATTTTTTGAACTCAAAAACTGTAAATTCCATAATACATGCGATCAAGTTGACGTAATTTTAGTTCAATGATGCATTGTCAAGTTTATTCAAGTTCACTTCGTTCCATCACTTTTTTGAATCATTATGAAATTCATCAAGGGCGTCAAGGCAAATGTAAATTTCCAGATTCTCAAAATGAAAAATGTGCAAAGACAGTAACATATGTAGATAAAAGTTTTAAGAAACCGACAGAGGTCTTAAATAATTAAAACGTCCCATAATCACTAATCAACGACAATTTTTCTGTAAGACATTGTAAATTGAGTCAAAGAATTTACTTTTGTTCCACATTCCAGCAAACACAAAAAACATTAAAAAACACGATATGCAACATATAAAAAATGCGCTCTCACTCGTTACCTCAAGCAGGCATATGGCGAATAATAAAACTGTAAAAAATATTCCGCATTTCTCGTCGCATTTACAATTACAAGCGAATATAGTTATGCTCACAAAATCCTAGTTTCGATATCTTTGGTCCTTAAAGTTATAGCATTATTATTTCCCCAAGGCTAAGTTGAAAAATATTCTCAAAACTTCCATCAACAAATACTCGAGTCTTGAAGTCAGTCGAAAATCAAATCGCTTTATTAAAAAAGCTTGACCCAGCCTTGGACATGCAATGCACTATCATACAACTATTTCGCATTACAATTAAAGACTATTGAATTCTTATTTCTAAGATGAGCTAGGAAAAAAAATTCGTTATGGCAAAAAATGACCAGTGTTGCCAGATCAATACGTAATTATTTCAACATGTCAAGTGGATTTATGTATGTATTTTGGTGGAAATTCGAATAGATATATAAAAAGGTTTCGTACTTGAACATTTTTTGCAAAAAATCTTTTTAATACTGAAAAGTTTACGAAATTGCAATAACTGAAATTGCATGAACAATTTTTACCAACTTCTGAAACATTTGAGAATTTTCAAATATATGGAAAAATGATAAAAATAGCATAAAACTAGGAAAAATAAAAATAAGTTCTTTCAGCCCTATCATAAAGTAACTCTTGCACCATCTGGAAACACTGAAAATGACACGACTGATTAGGCTTTGTCAAAAAAGTTGACCAGCATTGAATTGATTCGCAAACATTGCACTTGGAACATTATTTCTACAATAATTATTGCAAACACCATTATTTCAACCAGAAACAGGTAGATCTACGATATGGTAATGTTTCACATTTAAAATGAAGCCTAATACACCTTAGAACAAGTTGTAAAAAAATTTTTCGTTGATGCACATTTACAATATTGCTCATTATTTACAAAGTAGGTACACATTATACTTTCACATTGACGCTCATTATTCACAGCAACCTAACATGTATTATGATACAAAATTCAATCGTTGTGCATATTCGCGTAAACAAACACAGTTTCATTAGATTCATCGCGCCTAGCACGGACGTGCGAAAATACGCTGTTTATTTTGAGATCCTTATCATATAGTCTACTCACATATTTTTTTTTGCAAATCCAGGGACACGCTATTATTGTTTTTGCCCTGGATTCACGACTTTCAAAGTTTTTGAGAATTAACATGACCTTTGGACGATGAGAAAATTTTTCAAATTCGAACAATGTCGATTCACGGGCAGTTGATCGTGAGCTCACTACATTTCCTTGAAAATGAATTTTTTGTACGCAAGGCTCGGGGACCTATGCACTCTTTGGTGTCGTAAATATACATAATAACCACACTAAGAAAAAAACACACATCAAAAGCTACAGAAATCACCACAAACTCTTTTCAATTAAACTAATTCAAATCATAATATCAAATTTTTTCACGACTCTCCATCACGAATAAAAATTAATATTTCAAGTCTTGGTAGATCAAAAAATGTCGGACCCCTAAAATTCTGGTTATTGTTTCTAGTTTTTGATACATTCTTTTCTCAGCGCATTTAGTATATATATATGTATTAAATATATAATCTCATTATAATTAAAGACTGTTTGCGGGTTCAAAGCACTCGGTGGTTAATCGTTGTCCGTCGTGTCCTCGATGGCCGAGTCCCAGTTGAATTCCGTGACGCTCGGCCTCGAAAGTTCGCCGAGGTGTTGGAACCGCTTGATGAAATTCGGATCGCGGTCCGCGAAACGGCGAAATCGCTGGGTCGCCAATTTTTTGGCGTACTCGTAAAGATCGAGGTCTAATTTGTTCAACTTACGCACCGCTTCAAGTTGTACAGGCGTGAGCGTCGCCATCGTCGCAGAGCTCAGCGTCGCGTTGTGCTGCTCGAACGCAACCGCGAATTTCATATTGAACGTCTCCTCGAACGTGTATTGTCCCATCTGCAAATTTCTTTCATCAAATCTATACACAAGCAAACAACTAGAAGTTTCCCAAGACTAACATATATTATACTCTTCAACTATTTTTATGTTTACACGTTTTTCGACTTTATTCTACTAATTTTCAAAATCGGAATTATTAAATTCTTTTATACATTTTACATGAAAAATAGAGACAAAAAGTATGTAATATTAATAAAACTGTATTATAATAATTATAATCTGGGAAATTCTATGAAAATATAAAAAAAACTTTCTTAACACCGTTACAATACTATAATAGATGAAAAAACTTCATAGATATGTTATCGAATAACGATATAAATTTTATACAACTGCAGTAGAACAGAAAAAATGAAATGGTGAAAATTTTAAGGACAAGAAATGAAACGTATTTTCGAGTCAACTGAAGTAGTAAAATTTGCATAAGTTACAAGGAAATTATATCGCTGTGTTTACAAAGTGGGGAGTTGAGAGAAATAAGCTTCGCATGGGAATGTGAAAATAAACATAATCTGGGTGTGCGCACGTGGTGTCTGAATGCGGACTAAGCTTAACTTTCGACTCATGTTAATGTAAGCATGGGAAGTATCAAATTGAAATTTTGTTGGAAAAATTCCATAATTTTATCAAGTTTGCAAGACTCCATTTCCTCCATTTTTCTTGACTTCGCTTAATAATACAACACGAAATGAACAAAAATCATCATAATTTACAATGGTCCTACAAATTACTTCAACTCTCAAAACTCGAACGCCAAAAAATCCGACTGATTTCGAAAGTACCAAAAAAATTATTTGTAACAATTCCGAAATGTTGTAGAACTTTCAAATATGCTCAAAAATGTACCCAGGAATTCAAATATGCTTTATTGGTAATACACACAAGAAAAACACAGCAGAAACGTTAAAAAATAGACAAATCCACTAAAACATAGAAAACTCATATAAAGACTCAAAAAACAAGCGCCAATAAAAAAACTTCCTCAATAATTAACGTAAAAAAGTTGCCAACTATCGACATGGCTAATTTTCCTCAAAAAAATTACTCGATGTTTCCACAATTTCTTGCATCCACCTAAGGATATTTTCAACTACTTTTCAATTCAAATTTTTCAAGTAATAAATCTGTGGGGATGAAAGAAACGTGTTGCACCTTTTGATATTCCGTGAGCATGAAAAACGGCATGAATTGCAGATTGCGTTTCGCGCTCGCAAGCATAATACGATCCCGTTCGTTGTTGCCGATGCTCGAATTGTAGCAACCGACCAGCGAAAGATTCGCCAACATCCTGGTCTGCCGATTACTCGCCAAATTGTGCTGGCAAGCCATAAACTGCGAAAAGCAAAAACCCAATTTCATTCCCCACGTCCAGCCATTTTCCTTTTTCTGCTTTTATTTCCCCACTTTTATTACCGGTGAATTTACAGATAATTTTACTTAAGAGTGTAGCTAATAAAGGACAATAATAATAAAATCAAAAATCCCTGTAATTCAGACTGATGAAATTTCATAATTTTTTCATACAAATTTTGGTAAATTTCCATTTATCTTATCTTTAATGAAAGAAAGTGTTACGAAAAATTGTTCATTCATGTATAAATACACAACTACATCGAATGATCGACTTGATACATTATTTTTTCTAATTGTACATTAAATGACAAAATTTCAGTATAACAGTTACTCCATTTCTTTGGAAGTTAAATAATGAAAGGAAATTTCGAAATAAACTCTCTTCTGCAATGATAATTTTCCAAATCGTTAAAAAAAACCTTTCAACATCTACGCGACCTTTTTCCAGAGCTATAAAGTTTTATGACTTTTCCCGAGTTTTCCGGGCGAGCGGCCACCCTGTTTATTAAATTTTCACCTTTTCCAACGTGACTCCTTGCCAACTCGGTCCGTGGTAGCATTGCGGTATGTTTGCTTGCGCGCCCCCGCACCAGTGTCGCGCACCCCGCCACGTCGCGCCCCGTTGCACGTGCCTGAATTCCGACAGAACATTCACATTCAGATTCCAAACTTGATTTACTTTTTTGAAAACTCGCAAAAACTGATGCACCTTTTATCAATCTCCAAATTATTTATGAAATTTGTTGAAAGTCTCGAATTCATACTTATATAATTCCATACTAAAATTTTGAAACTCTGGAATAAATATATACTCTAAAGTCCCTAATCTTAGAAATCTCTTATTTTTCAAGTAAAAGAGTCGATTGAAAAATGGACGATGTTCGATGGATAAAAATGTTACCTAAATTCTGAGAGGTAGCGGGCCACGGGGTCACGGATGATGGTAATGTAAAAGTATCGTCGTTTGACGTTGCCGTCCTCAATTTTGTTAAGCTCGAGGTCGACGCAGTTGGTGAGCTCGGTCCAGTCAGCGTGCAACCCGCACTTCCAGCCAGTCGAGTACCTCGAGAACAGCCAATTCTCATTGCGATTCGGACGGAAGCAGGTGCAACGCTTTCGCCACCTCTGACACGAACAGGGACGTTGCAAGTCCAGGTCGCGCACCAGGTGCTTCCCAAACAATGTACCTCCTGCGACAAGAAAAAATAAGACGTTTTCTTAACTTTCGCAGGACGCTGATTGCGTTTTTAGGGTGGCCAGCCAAAGGCTTTTGTTCAAAATCCTGTTTAGAAAAAACTCTGGCAAATTTCAATATTCTAGAACAAATATAATAATAATTTTATTGATTCCAGTATAATATCTTCAAAATCATCAACATATTGTTCTGAATTGACTAAATATTCTTTTTGGCTATTGTTTTCATTCAATTAAAATTTTAAATGACGATTTTTGGAAACAAAATACAATTTTCTAAACATTTCCATGTTCAAAAGCACAATTTTAGCAATTCTTGAAAGAAAAACTCTTTGGAAATATTGAAAAATTTCGGAATACTTGAAATTTCAATAATCTTACGCGGAAAGAAACAAAATTGTTTCAGAAATTCCGTAGAATTTTCAGGGATGTTAAAACAAATTCAATTCATTTTAAAAGTGGCCAAAAAGTTTATGAGATTCTCGAAACCATTCGTGGAAACTTACATTATGTTGAAATCATTGAGATAAAACTGGATAAAACTCTTCAAAATCGATAAAATCGAATTACTTTCATTTTTAAATCGGATTTCAGTTCGATTCGATTCGACTTGAAAATTCTTACAACTAAAAAAAACTTGCAGAAATCAATTGAAACATGTTATTACTCGGCAAATTGTACGTACTTATTGTTAGCGGAATAAGGAAATTATAACGAATTAAATTCAATGTAAGTAATCTCGTAAGTATTCAATTCGATGTATCGTTAAGACCCGTTAAAACCGCAGCAATAAGAGTTGAAAGATGAACGAACTATGAGCGCAACACGCAGCTGAATAGATTTGTGGATGAAGCGACATTGCACGTATTATGCCAATTGTTAAGCTTCATTTGTGCTGGGCGCGTTATTCGAACGAGTGCAAGCATGTTAATCAGTCGTGTGATAGCTCGACGTCTGTATTGAAATTCACACTCGTTTAATGCTCTTTCGCTAGCTCTATTCTCCAACAAGATTTTATTGCCGCGAAACGACGCGCGAAGAATTTTTAAGCGGCACTTTTCATGGGGGAAACGTTAACCCGCAGAATAACAATCGATTAATTGAGTAATCCTCACATTTTCGAATCTTTCTTCTTTTCGATTCTTTCAGATACAAAAAAAGGGCATTTCTAACATTTTGCATCAGAACTCCTTATTATTGATACGGGAATTATAAAAAAATAATATGGTTCAATTTTGAGAAATATATACGTAATGGATCGAGTTTGTGCTGATTTTTCGTAGCTTTTATTGTCACGAAACGACGAGCGGGAAGTTTTGAAACGGAATTTTTAATGGGCGAAGCGTTCACTCGCAGAATAACAATGAGTTGAACAACCGAAAAAAGTATCGACTTGTCTCTATACTCCCCCTGAATTTAAACAAACGCACTTCGAAATTTTTCAGTAATAGACATAAAAATTCGTGGAATAATAAAATTGCTGGGATGGTATTCACAAAATGTTTTCTAAAATAAATTTTTAACGTTTTTTCTCTACTTTTCCATTGTATGCAAATTCTTAGTCGACAGTTTTTAAACTATGTATTATTTTTACTGAGTAACATTAAATGGTTAATTGCTAAAAAATTTTAGACAAAACAGACTAACATTTCTATTGAAAGTTCTCAAACTGTTATAATTTCGAACATTTTTCAGTCCTTTTCTCATTTTCAAACAATCACGATATTCTTCAATTTTACACATTTTTCAACGCTACTCGAATTCTATAAAGATTTTTAAAACCCACACAAAACCCAAAAATGTATAGACTCTTTTAAAATCCGAGTGTTTTTTAAAACCAAGTTTACGATTTTCCCTGAGTTTTCACTTCACTAGACACTTTGGTTTATTGTCAGTAAAAACAACAGATGAGTCTGAAGAATTCTTTCGTTGAGAGAGGTTTAAAATGGAATGTAAAAGCTTGGGAAGAAATCGCAGGGGTCGAATAAATTTCGCTATTTTTGTGCTGAGAATAGGAAGTTTGGGTTCGATGACCTCTTAGGTATAAACAATTGCGGTTTATTGTACGCGAACGGGAGAGATTGGCACTTTGCCAGGCTAGCCGACACTTACATAAAAATGATTCTTTATATAGTCGACCGAATGTTATCTCAGCTTTGACTATACGTAACATTATATCGATTAATTATATTTCGAAAAAGACTAGCGAAACTTTTTTATAGATAAAGCTTAAAGCGATTTTTTGAAGCTTGCTACTCGATCTTCAATATTATCGGAAAAGAAAACTTAAATTTTTATTTAGAATTTCTCCAAATTAAATATATATATCATAGTAAATTATCCACTGAATTTTTCTGAGCCGTGGAATCATATGACGCACATGGAAATTTTTCTTTTCCTGCAATACTTGAGAAAGTGACAGTTTTTTCGTTGTTTTTCATGGGAAAAGAACCCGATTTTTTCCCTTGTGTAAATATATTTTTTATGCTATATTTAATACTACGGAAATGAGCATATTTTTGAACTTACAACAAGTCTATTACGTTTCGAAAAATGGAAAGCTTACGTAATTAGAACTGATTCGTCATGTAATGAAATGTTAATAAACATTTATCCGCACATCACATCACAATTTTTTATATACGTATAAAATATTGCGTCGTAACTTGACAGTTCAAAATTGTCGGTGTTGAAAAAGCATGAAACAAACGCTCCACTGTTTTTCACTCCTCATGAAGGCTCTGTTTGTTCGCTACAGCATGTTGCGCAAAATCCTCGATACATTAATAAAACATCAATAAATCCTTCAACTTATCGTTTGCGGCCATTCATAAATCATGTAATGCGAATTTCGACATTTTTACCCCCCCCCCCTCCCCCCTCTTACCCTACGTGACGCTTTTTCGCATGCTTGTAACATTGACGATGACACTCAGCCCCCCCAATTATCACATGATTTATGAACGACCCCTTTCTATTCTTTATCACACTTCAAATAATAATTCATGTTTTCGAGTATCGTTATCTAAATTTTGTGCACGAGTTTTTATGCAATAATCTGCAATTTAGTCATTGTTAGGACAATATTCTATTTCAATATTCATGCACATCATATATTCCAACATTTATTATTTAACAAGCTTTTCTCAGCCCAAAAAGACATGTATGTACAGTATTATTTGGTAATTAGAAGGTTACAACCAACGAATATAATCATCAACATATCATATGAGTACAAAATTGACTAACCAATAGATTTAAAAATAGAAAAAAAAAAACAGCATAACGTTACTCAACAATTGGGTTACTGTAGATCTCATCAAATATAAAGTTTTTGGCACAAGCTAAAAGCAAGTGCCGCAATCATATTCATCAAAATCTACGCTAGTTGAGTTCACTAATGAACCCAACAAATCCTGGGAACGTGTACTTTTCCCACATCGTATTTTTCCACATTGTGGGAAAAGTATGTGTTCCTGAGCATGCGCTGGGTAAAATAAATAAAAGTATAATCAGTCAGATTCATTATTTTACACAGAACAAATTTAATATGATTAATAGTTCGTGTTCAAATTTGATTTTTAGACACTACAAAAAATTGAAAGATGTATGTTAACAGATGCTATTATTTTGTAGGAAATTATTTCAAGATCACAACAAATGAAACCACTGTAATGGTAATTTCATAATATGATTCCTTGATTTCGAATCAATATTCTTTCTCAAAATTCTTCTTTCTATAATCGAGTTCTAAATTTTCAAACTGCATTTTAGCTTTTGTGATTTATTGAATCATGGTTCAAAAATAACAATTTCCCATTGTCCAAATTTAAACTTGGAAACACCAGAATTTCAAATTTAAATTTCAAACTGACCATTCGAAATTTTGCCATTCATCATCTAATTCAGAAAATGTTTGTCAACAGTGAAAACAGTGAAAAAAGTGCATGCTTTTTCCACAGAGAAGAATGAAATGTAATGCAATTCCAATACTTTTAACTACGACTCGAAAAAATCTGGAAATAAAGAACCATCCCCTTTTATAGAAATCAAGTACATAAGTTGCATAAGTTTCCTTTGTTAAAATTTTCAGGCACTATGCCTGTTGTTTGTATTTAATAAATGAATAAATGCATGAAAATTAAACAGCCTGCTAAAACTCACCAGTCTTTTGTATATGCAGGAACACCATAACATCATGAGCATTTATGTCGAACTGGGAACTCTCGTTGGCGAAAAAATCTTCATAGGCCTGGACACCCTGGAGCTTGAAGGCCCGGTGCACCAGAAGGAGGCTGTTGGTTTTCCCCAAGTCGACGAGGTCCAGGAGGTGGTTCGGGCCATCAAGGAGTTTAGCCGAGGACGAGGAGGTAAAGGATTCTTTGTTGTTGGAGAGGGCGCAGACGTGGTCCGGGCAAAAGTAGCCGAGGTAGACGATGCCGGCGAGGGCGAGCATGACGCAGATGCCGACGACGCCGCGCAGTCGACCCTTGCGTACCCGGGTCTCCATCGCCGTTTTGTTGTTATTCTGGATTGGGATTTCACATGAGTAATCCTGCTCCCGCTCCTCGAGGAGGGCCGACCGATCGGAGCAATCGCTACAAGCCACCGCGTCCTTGCCCATTTCGCGGTATCATTTTTCCACTCGGGGAAATCTTCCTCTTCACGGGCATAACACAAATAACAACATTACGGGCGAAACAGCAGCTGCCGCCACGGGAGAGCAGGAGCAACAACACTCGCGAGCCGTCGCCATGACAGTTTGCGCGCTTTGAGGGATTTTTGAGCAGCAAGCTGCTTCGCGTTGATTAGTCGAAAATGAGCAGAGCGGCAGCGGTCACCCACTCGGAGCGGCTCGTGGGCTCGTCGTGGGATCGGTGGGATACGGCACGGGCAGATACCGGAGATTGCCGGAGATACGGGTTTTAAATAGAAGTGATGGCGGAGATTGGTGGATGCGCGAGATGAAAGGATTGTCACAATCACAATAGAATTGTGATTGTAAAGACCTAAAGGGTTCAAAAGGGTTGCCAGAGACATATCAGATAGATTAATGGGTACCAGGAACGTTACGATTTTTTGGGAAATCACGTGCCCCAATTTAAACAGCTTTTTCAAAATCAAAGTTTGCTAAATTTTCAAACCCAAAAACTCGAACTGAACAAGTGCAAACTCTTGATAATATGAACATGTATATGCATAAATGTTCATGATATTATATAATACATATTCACTGTATATATACATATAAACTCTCATTAGACTGTAATATCCATATAATGTCTCATAACTATATGATTAAATTATTCGAAAGATGACCCAGTTGTCAAGGTAGTTTAGGAAACAAAAAAATTGAAAAAATGCAATCCTCTTTTTGTCAATGAATGGCATGTACCAAAAGTACAATTTATTTTTCTCAAGTTTTATTTTGTGGAATGATAATCGGACTAAAACATTAAAATTCATCGGACAAAATCACATACATGTCTAAATCGCATTCATTTGACTACAAAAAAACATCAACTGAAAGTATTGAAATGATCTTACCCAGATAATAATTCCATCCATCACAAGTCACTTCAACTCCTCGAGTTTTTGAAAATAGCTATCATGTTTACAGAAAATGTACTTAATAAGTTACAACAGCTGTACATGGATGGTAGAATAAAATTAAGAAATTAGACACCGCCTAGACAACAATGATTTTGTGGCTTTTATTCGCTTTCTTCTTTGGATCGCTCTCTTTCAGAACGTCGTGACTTTTTCTTGCGTCGACTTGGACTCCTCGATCTGGATTTGTGTCGACGTGAACGTGACTTTGATCGATGTCTATGTCTAGAAAAAAAGTGTTATCAGCCATTGATTGAGTTTAAGGATTCTTTGAAGAGTAGGAATAAAATACCTCTCTTTATGGCGATACTGGGAACGACTTCTTTCGCGATCATCGTCCCTGGACATCGACATCGATTCCCTTTCCCTTATTACCGAGACAGAGTCTCTATCGCGTTCTCGATCACGACTCATAGACTCCATATCTCGATCTCTTTCTCTGTCTCTACTTTCACGAGAATCCCTGGGTACGACTGGATGATGCATTGAAATTGGAGGAACCATTGTGGGAATTGATTTTGGACCAGATTCGCTGCTTTCTCCTTCTGTTAATGAGATGTTCATATTGGCTGACTGCCAAGGCTGTGAAAGAAAAAAGGTTTAATCAATTTTCTCAATAAAATTCGTGCATCATTATTCAAAAATGCAACAAACCAGGAGAAAACGTGGATTACGAAAATAAAAAAAAAAACTTCTATCAATGATTGCTTGAATAATCGAGTCACAGATAAAAAAACTACCTGATCGTTCATCCACTGTCGGTCCTGTGTAGGCTCATAGCTATGATAATACGGATCTACAACATCAGGATGAGCAAAGTACGGAGCTGGCTCGTTGGGGTACCCAGGAGGAGGCATATCAAACGGCATACCACTGGTCCCAGGTGGCGGAACGCTCATGTCTGGGAAACCCGGTTTCCTGGAGTACTCCCTCCTGTCTGCTGTCATAACCTGTATCACATTCTCCTTTGGCGGCGATTGATCCAAATTTCTCCTGGAGCCCAGTCCCGTGCTGCCGATGACGTCGATAGTCCCCGCCATTTTTCTCCCTGGTGGAGGGCCTGCCCTTTTGGGCCCCATGACCCCGGAGTACTTGCTGTTGTAATTTGTGATAGTCACAGGAGTCATGCCCCCCCGGGACCCAGGTCCAGTGATGTTGTTCCCACTGCCGCTGGTATTTAGGGCCAAACCAACCCCAGACTCACTGCGCATTCTCTTTTGCCTCTCGCAGTATGCTCGCCAAGTATCCTCGTTAAATCCGTAATTGAAATAATCCGTGATATCGGCACCAGGTTGTCGCCAGGGTTTGTCCTCGAGTTGGTCAAGATTGAATTCGTGCGCAGGAATTCCATTAATCGAACCGATCGTTTCGAACTCGTCTATGTTAAATTTTCCAGGTGGTTTGGTGAGCTTCTCGGAAACGCTGCTGCTAGTCGTCGTTGTCAAGATTGCCGACCTTTTTATGTTTAGGCTACTACTAGTAGTGGTATAAGTAGAGGTAGAGGTGGAAGTGGTGGCTTTTATGTCATGGATGATGATGTTGACATCGTCCTCAGATTCAGAGGATTCAATCTCTTCCATGTCTTCTGAATTTGAAGCCTTGTTCTTGTCTTTAACCACAGCATCACCGTTTGGAGCATCATTGTCCAAAGGGTTATCCGGGTTTCGGGTTTGTAGATCAGGTTCAGCTTCGTTTTCGTGTAGTGAAGCTTCAGATTCTTCTATCTATAGGTAAGAAGAGGTGTTTGAGAATTTAGATATTTGATTGTGCATTTTTGGACACACGGAAAGAGTTTCATCATTTTTAATAAGTTATTAGCGGATTCCAGGTCAAAACAAGTTTTAGTTAGGAATCGCAACATTTTACAGGAATTGATCATTACCATTTTGAGAATTTTTCAAAATTTTCAACTATATTCCACTACCAGTTTGGAAAATGTAAGACATATTTTATAGACTTGACATTTTTTCATAAATTTCAGATTTTCTAGATACATTGAATATTTCATAAATTTTTGAAAATCTATGAATATTGGAAAGAACAACTTGACAATAGATGAGTATAAGATTATTTATAGACAAACTAGTAAAATATATAACCATTTTCTGAAGATTTTTAAAATTTCCAGACATTCAAAGAAGAATTTTCAAAAAGTTTTAGTATGTTTCAGAATTTCAAAATTATTAAAATCTATGTGAATTACATAGGTCGTTTTTCATATATTCTGCAAACAACACTGCGTTGCTGGAAAATTTCAAAATCTTTCATCACTTGAATGAATATTGTGAAAACTTTATGACATTCCTAAATATGTCATCACTAATACAAGAATATAATGGATGTAAATAACAATATATTTGAGTACTTGTTATACTCACATTAGGGGTGACAGTATTCAATGTGAAAATTTCAATTATTTAGAATATGTAAAAGCCGTAAAGAAAATATAATTAATTAATGCGAATGTCACGAAATTATGATATTTCATTTAGAAACGCGGATTTTCGATGAAAAACGCGCGAACGCTCTATTAAAAAAAAAAAAACGAACAATGACAAATTAAGGAAGTGAGGTTATATTTACTTCTCCCGGTTCTCGTAACTCGTCGATCGAATTCTTGGACTCCACCATAAAGGAATCTTCTTGCGCTTCAGTAAAAGACTCATTTTTTACACTTTCTTCTGTCGGCACGGACGTAGAAAGTTCTTTTTCGTCCACGGGATCGCCGTAAAGCCAAGTGTCTTCTTCGATATCCGCCATGTCTGCCTGCAGTTTGTGTTGTTTGCAGTCAAATTCAAATTTGACTATCACAGTTGCAAATTGACTCAGTCGATTGACAGCAAAATTGTCAATGTTTGACGCAGTTTGACGTTCAAAAGTTTAAACAATATATTGTATTTTGTTGTCTGAACAACAGACATCAATTGAAGCTACTGTTAACAACAGTAACACATTCACGCCCACGTCGCGTTCACGCCAATTCACACTGACTCATACCCAGATGCATGAAGAACTGGAACTGACTGGAACCAACTGAAACTGGTTTCCAGTTCTCCGCCCAAATGAAACTAGCGCAATGCCATCTGGAGTCTGGACACAGAAAGTCGCTATCTTTTTTTCCCTTGTCACAATCACAATTACTATCACAAAATGCGAAAAAAAAATACGTCAATAGGATTAGAGAACTTAAAAGCGCAAAAATTCGAAATTATTGCGAACTTTACTGTACTAATTTAAATTATGTCCACATAAAACCATGCTATTAAGATAATAACAAGAACTGTGAAGTTACTACAATAAATAAACGAGATATGATATGCATTTGGCACATTCTAAAACTGTTGATTCCTAATAATTCCTAATTATGTACATACAAACATTTACATATTTACTCTCCTGGGTGCTAATTACAAAATAAGTGGAATCAATTACTGGATCCTGCAGAAATTTGAAGATTCAGAGCAATGTTGATCAATTTCTGTGATTCTGTACTATGTTCCTATATAACATTCAACATATATTATGTTGCATGTGGGGACAAACAGGAGAATTAAGTAGAAAAATCAAAATCTTTTATTCCATTTGCATATTATTCACATTATTTGAATTTAAAAATAGACGAACATGTTTTTTCTGTACATAAATTCTTGAAAGTGATGGTCATTGTCATTGGTTGTTGAATTACATTTGATGATTATCACAGGATCAGTGATGAAACAGCTGGTATGAAAATTTTGTAATTGAAGAGAAAGAAAAGCAGGAAAAAGCTTAGGAAGAAAATATCTGTGTTTATGTTAAGGAAGTTTTTATCACATGAATACTATATAGAATCTTGCATAAGCATAGTGCCAAACAAAATTCATAAAATAACATTCAAATGATCAAAAATTTTTACTAGGAAATATATGACAATGTGCCATTAAATATAATGAACATGAGTACTGTTTGCTTTTATTTCTCATGAACAGTGCATTCTATTACTTCAGAGAGCGGATATAAGTGGGCATCCCTGGCAGGGGAAACAGAAATCTTTTATACTGACACGGAAAGCAAAATTTTGCATGATAACATTTTTCAACCATTAATAGAAAAATGGCAAATGTTCCCATAGTATATAAGTATGTTCTGTTCTCTGCCAGGATACCCATGTCTACAACTTCAATAATATAATATCGCATTAACTAAACTCAAATTAACCAACTGTTAATGCAGGCAATATGTAACATGTTTACATTCTACATGGACATGACTATGCGTAATCATCATTATTAGTTTTACCTTATTATAACTCCATTAAGTAGTAAAATAACTGCGAGAAAAAAGACTCAGGTACACATTGAAATTATTAAAAAAGGATACGTATGATAATTTTCTCCCATTTTTCTAGCATGTGCAATTCCGTGACGAGCGTGTACCGGAAATACCAATATTTTAAAAAAGAAGTTATTTTGTCCATTGCATTCGCAATCTTTTTCATATGCATTTATTTCATCACTGCATTGACAATATCGGGTTGTTTTGACGAGCTGACTGAAACTCAGGGGGTACTCACTCCCTATGCTCCTAATGTAGACCGAAACGATCGACGCGCCCTCGCACTGTGTGCATGCACACGCAGGAACTAAAACGGGAACGG
>JAPYZK010000043.1:0-47959 GCA_030522785.1 Platygaster equestris
TGACCCCAATTGAACGTCGCCATTAAATATATATATAGATATATGATACAATGTTCTTGGTCGGCCATTTGTAGGTATTCGGACAGGACATGCGCGATAAAGCAGCGCGAAATTCAAAATCAGCCATTTACCCCGTGTAAATTTAAATGTCGCGCTGCTGTAGCACGCATGTCCTGTCCCAATACCTACAAATGGCGCGGTTCTTGGTGTCAGCGAACGAACTAGTGATGGGGGAATAGGAATCAGCTATCCAGTGTATTTTACAGATCAGTGGTTAGTTTAGTCGGTGTAAACAAACTAAAAACCCAGCTTATTGTGCTTTATAAAGTTTGTAGTGTTTGGTTATGTCAGTGCTTTGAACTTCGTGTTATTTATATTATTTCTGTTTATTTCTGTTCGTAAAATTCAGTTAAAAACGGTAGTGAACGTTAGCTCTAAGGTAAGAAACGTACATACGTTATACTAATCGTTAGTTGTAGTCATACGACCCTGAAACGTGTTGAAAGCAATAACAACGGACATATACATGTGTTATTCGCCGACATTAATTCTGAATAGCGAAAAATACCAAAAATTTGTTGTGCTTGTTCCGATTCGCATCATTTGAGGACATTTTGGTCAGTGTAAGTTTGTTTGTGACAGGTGCCAGTCGATGACAGCCGGTGAACAAAAGAATTTTGGGACATAGCCTGCGGAAGAATATCGTGCTGCAGCAACAGATTCAAGTCGTATAAAAACAAAGGTAAATTGCACGCTTCCTTTCTTCATTACTTATTTTTATGTGAAAATTGTACATTATTTGTCCATTGAAGCTATCAAGCAAGAAATGAAGCATTGCATGTGCGTTAAGGTTTGAACCACCAATGGTATTTGAGAGCCAATATTCGTCCGTTTGTTGACCTTCAGTGATTCCTTTCTAGAACGACTATTCGATGTATGGATTCAGAAAATTTTTTGGAAATTCGTTATTAACGGATATTATTTTTTGGGATGTACGTAAAGTTTGAAAAGTTGAAAATTCAGCGAAAACAAAAAAAGAACTTGAAACTATAAACCCTCAAAATACAAAATCAGTAATCTTTTCGTCGCTGTTTGCTGAAGTTTCAGGGGTATATAGTAGACAAAACTCCAGTTTTGTCAACTGTCCAAGTTGAACTTTCGCAATTTTTCATTCCGCACTAATCATCCATTTGATAATGACTCAGTAACGATACATCATTATTAAATCACCCAAAAATCTTGCACTGACTTGATAAAAGAAATGAGAAAAACTGTGCGTCATGTTGACAACTTTATTCATCTTGATATTAATTTTGTAAATGTAACGGCACATTCAAGCAATTGCCATCATCATTTTCCCTATATGTATATACATTTTCAGAAAGTATGTAGACTGTAGTAGTTTCTCACACAGTTTGTACTTGGTTTTTTGAGTTGATGATTTGATTGCTGTACAAACAATAAAAAGCATTCATTTATCAGCAGTCTATTACATAAAATATGTCGCATATCCGTCTTTGGTAAATCAACATTTTCAATTGAGCCTATGAACAACTTTTTCAAAGGTTTCGATAATATGTATTGAAAATATTCCTACATGTATAAATTACATAAAACGTAGATATCGTTGAATGTATAACATGTAAATCAACAAATTTATATAACTGTATAATATCAGGCACCCTTTCAAGTTGATGAAAGTTCAATTGTGATGTAATAATACTGATGAGCGCGTTGCCAATGCTTGTCAACAAGCATAAGATTAATTGTAGGTCTTTCTCGAGCAGTTTCAGCACACTTGGCAAATAGACAGTAACTTGGATTGCACAGGAATAAGCCATTCACTTATCATGTATTGTCTTTCCAAACACGCGACTGACAATTAATTATATCATTTTAATATAATCACACAGACACATCCAAAATGCAAATTCATCTAAATTTTCGAGATTAGGAATCCCCTTTCCATATCTCACCATAATACTTTTTTGCACGCTCAACAAACATACCCATACTTAATATTCAATATTTAAATAAAAGTTTTGTTTCTAATAAATTTAAATATTCAGTTCATCTTTCAATATTAGGTAACATTAACCAATCATCATGATTACGTTGTTAGGTATGACAAGGCAATTGGTACTGCACAACGAGTGAGACTTGAAAAAATCAAGTATATGTATGTGAATTGGCGCTTTACAATTATGATTCATCATATAATGTATAATTAAAAATTGATCATTTTCTATATCAAAAAATTCCCAAGAATTTGTACACGACAAGATTGTGTTCACTTTTACACTGGGAAGATTTGCAAGTTGAAAACTGAGTCTAACGTTTTTGAACACCCATTTTTGAAAATGTGAAATTTTCGAATTGAGAAAACTTGAGCGTTTATGATACAAAGAACTAGTTGGAAAATGAAAAATTCAACATTTGAAATTTCAGAAATAGGAAGTCCATATGCAGTATACAAATCGTGCAACTGTAAAATTTTTGAAACACTTTAAAATTATGTCAACTTACGTGTTATAATCACTCTGATTATAACACATGATTTGGCAATTTTCCTAAGTTCTTTCACACCATCAAAGTTTTGATTTTACGTGTGTTTCGATATTAACAATCATCACTATTGTATTCCTTGGTAGAATAATCGCTTGCCAATCAATTTTTGAGGTCGATGTAACAAAAGTTGCTCTTCAATAGAAGACGAAGTAACTTTGTAGGTAGAGAGCAGGTACAGCAGATTGTATGTATACATACAATCAGCTGGTGTTCAGAACCTTCCAATCGAAGCGATTGTTGTTAGTGTGGGTGATGGGAGGAAAAGGAGAGGACTCGAGGGCCCAGCCATCGATGCCTTGGCGGACGACGACGCAAGCCAAGTAGGGTATTTTCTGGACGAGGTGGGCAAGCTCGTTGGCAGAGGGCGGCGTCCCCCCCAGGAGGCCCAGGGTACAAGCCGACAGCGTGGCCGAATGGCCCACCACGAGCACGTTCTTGGCCTTGTCCAGAGTTTTATGCTCAATGAGGTGTCGCATGAGGTTGTTGCTGCGGTCGTAGTACTGGCTCGAGTTTTCGCGCTGAGGCAGGTCCTCGCGCCTGACAAACGGCACATATGCCTCGTCGATGTTGAAGCCGGCTTTTATCAACTCCTGGGTGCTCATCCATTCTGGTATCCCCGAGGGGTACCTAGTCATACATGTGCAAACATTATCATATTTAAAATTATGCACAATCAACATGTTGAGCTCCTCTCTCTTCATCCAATTGACGACCAGTTACTCTCAACATATTAATTCTCTCGTTTAGTTGTCTGCTTTAACATTATTAATCATTACATCGGAGCTAAATTTAAGTAAGGTTCAAATCGTACCAGGCGAGCCACTCAATGAGACCAGGCTCGACCTTGATGGTGACACCTTGAAGGGCGCCGAGGCCCTTGAGGATGTGGTAGGTGGTCTGGACGCAGCGTAGCGAGGGCGAGGAAATAGCCACGTCGAAGCGGACCTTGCTGTCGCGCATGGCCTCGCCCACGAGGCTCGCTTGGACCTCACCGAAGGTCGTCAGCGGCGTGTCACCCTGGAAGTCTTGTATCGTCATTCTCGGCGGCACCTCGCGCGGCATATTCAAATCTTTGCGTATGTACCGTCCGTCTGCTTCAAAGCAATACGGGATCCACGCCCCGAACGTAAAGTCTACGCGCTCCCCGTGCCGGCATACATAGATGCGCCGTTTTCCTTCTTCGTTTTCTTCATTTTTTTCCAAAGGTGCACCGACCTTGATCAATATACTTTTAATATACATCAATCGATTATACATTCTATAAATAATTACATTGCATCACACATGAACAAATTAGAAAAGAAAGAATGTCAACAAAAATCGCGTATTATTGATTAATTATGTGTACCGATGAGGCTGGGGAAAATGTGAGGCCGTCAACGGTGTCCGTGGAGCGCTCCGTGTCCTTGGGAAGCTTAGATGGCGAGAGTGCAACAATCTCGGTCTTGAGGGGTAGACTGCTGCTGCTGCTGAGGGGTAGTACGAGAGGTAGACTGGCGTGCAGGGTCCAGGCGTCGGATTCGGAGACGCGTTTGGTGTAGTTCAAAGGCAGGTAACCGCTGAGACCCGTAAGCCAGGAACGTCCCTCGACCCAGCCATCAACACTTGAGTCGCAGGCCTCGCGTGGCAGATAGACCAGGTCCCCCGGGCGTAGCTCCATCTCGTCGTCTTCGTTCGGCAGGTGGCTATGCGTCACCTTGTACACAAAACAACATACAATTTCGCTAAGTTGACATCATTATTCGCCATCTTCATTAATATTTGTCATACACGTTTAGTGTATCAAGCAAGTAGTAGGAAGATGCTGTTTGAATGTCCATGAAGTAATTATGAAGAATGTTTATTCCTTTTGAATTACAATTGACCTTGTGGACGTATAGCGCGTGAGGCTGGGCGCAAGGCTCCTTGGAGTAAAGGCGAAGCTCCCAGCCGGCTACTTGGCGAACGTCGAGGCGTTCGACGAGGCCGGCGAAGGGTTGGAAGGCCCTCGCGGAGAAGAGGTAGGCGAGCGAGAGGTGAAGGGATTTGAGGTTGACTTGGACTTGGGTGAGTCCTAGCTTCGTCGCCAGAGCATCCGCGTATCTCTGGGCCACGCTCCTCAGCCACTCGGCCTGCTCCTCACCGACAAACAGGCCCATAAAGTTGCCCGACACGTACTTGTCCAGTGCTAGCTCATCCGGGCACTCGTGCCGCTTCACCAGCGAACCACCAGTCAGCAACTCGGCCATCTTGGCCGCACTTCCATCTGGTGCCTGTGATTATGAACAGATTATCCTGTTACCCAACAACATTTTCTTCTCGTCAAAAAGTCTGACTCGAAACCTTCTAATTCGTACCCAACTTCAGTAAGTTCAGACATTTTGAAAGTTGTTCAATTTTTGAAACTTGAATTTTTAAATATGTAATCAAACTCCGATCCACCAATCACATTGCATACTCCTTATTGAGAAGGCACTCGACAGTGTAGCATTTTCGAATTGTTGTAAATTGCTTGTGCGAAATACTTGGAAAAAAGGAAGCAAAGTGATGTGGGGTATGTAATTGTGGGCCCCATTCCACTCGATGTCCCGGCTCTCGAACCAGAATTTGGCGATGCGTGCAGCCAAGAGGCCGGTCGGGCACAGGTAGAGCGCGTATTCGCGAGGCACGTCACTGTTCAGTGTTGGGTCTCGCACGTGAGCCAGGAGCCAATCCGACGCGAGCTGGGCACACCTGTATCCCGTTGCGGCCAATGCCTTTTCCCTGTACCACATGAACACATATTCAACAATTTATAAAAATTCTTTGAAATAATGATCTTTATCACCAGGGTGACCATAGAATTTATGTGTACGTCATTCTTTTTAGCTATTTGTAATAATACTTTTCTATGCAAAATATGCACAACATATTATAGTCTAGACTGAAGGAGCTAAAAGGAAATTGCATATTTTGCGACTATCGCAAAATACAACAAAATAATAAAGTATAAACGTAATTTAATCAATGTCTGGGTCCTAATTTGACATGGTATTCGAAAAAAAAAGAATGAATTATTTGAAGAAAGAACCCCTGAAAATATTTGCTACGTACATCCCTGCAGTAAAAGGTGTTGTGTGCATTTAACTCGCGACACTTGAATTGTCATTTCTTGCATTTTGATTTGCAGAAACAACAATGTCGATTATGCGTATCCTAGCTAATTTTTTCCATAGAAAACATGTGAATTATTTATGACGAATCATTTACGAAAAATGCATTCTTCTGTTACCAAGTTGTGGGAATCTTGATGACATATGGCAATTTAAAAGTGTCTCTGGCAAAGCAAGATTGTCGTTATGAAAATAAGTCGTGTCCAAGTGATTATTATTATAATCTATACGTATAATGTTATGAGCGTTAGATAACAAATAGCTTACGCTCGGTTTTTTGGGAATCCAAGTCGAAGCAATGTTTCCAAAGGGTTAAGTGTCAAGTTGTTTTTGGAAACTTTAGTGGGAGTCGAATTCTTGCGTGGCGGCAAGGACGCCATGTTACATGGTCCACTACAGTTATTGGCTACAATTGGCTGTGTGTTTTGTTGCCATGTATCTACAATATTATTATAGACACTGCATTATTATACATCTTAAACATTCCACACATAAAATATAGTATTATATTTTATTTAGCGTTTTTTGCTACTGTGCGTCAACTATAATTTATAGTTGGGAAGCACATCAGCAGATGGTGAAAAAGTATTAGTGTTTTTATAAATTCTTATTATAATAATATTAAATAATTATTATAATTAATTATAATATTATTATACACGTTACACGGCTTTTGCAATGTGCTATGAAAGTTTGTAAAAATTTGGAAAGTTTTTAATTTTTATCATTCAAACATCGTTAAAATTTATTCTTTCAAAATAATAATCATTAATTTAAGGATGACAAACGTTTTAAGCAAGTATTCTGCAAAGTTTGAATGTTGTCCTATTTAACTGTTATGAGTTTTATGTCATTGAAAAGCCGTTATCGATGAATAAAAAAAATGTTGTTTCAAGATGATTGACTAAGAGTTTTTCAATAAGCAAATTTTGAAAAATTGAATAATTGTGCAATGTGCAATTTTTGCATGAAAAACATAATATATGTATAATTCTACTGTAGAAATATAATTATGTTTCCATTCTAACTCGATCTAAAATGTGTTAATATGAAATTTTCGAATTCATTAAGTTTCCCATTAGCACAAGTTGTATTTCCCCAACAACAAATTCTCAAAATACCAAATGGTGTAATTTGTACGTTTTTGATTTTCATACCTACTGTTGCAGTGAATTCGGCTCAATTCGGCTGCAGTTGACAAAAATGTATTAAAAATTGTATTCCGGCAAGTACGGTAAAAAACCACAGATAACTGTAAATTCACCTTATATCATTAAACGGTTGGCCATCCTGACGATCTGTAAAATTCCGTGGTTTCAATCAGGTTTGATTGAAACCATTGCGCGCGTTTTATGTAGTGTTGAGTGACGTCACGCAAATGCCATCAGAAAAAGAGAAAAAAATAGGCGTTCCACAAGTGTCTGCAAAGTACAAGTTGTTTTCCTGCGCATTATCTAGAACTGAAGAAGTATCACATAAGGATCATTCAAAAGTGAAGAACGCGCGCTGCTTCGCTTCGGGTTCGCGCTTATTCATTCTTATTTGTGCTTATTCAACGCGCTTGGCCTCAGTAGGGCGTTGCCGAATGCCGAGTGCCGAGTGCCCGAACGGTATTATACTTGGATCTTTTTTTCTCCACCGTCCTCTCGTTCAAGACGGAATTTTATGCTTCAGGAGAATGTATAAACTTGACAGTATTTTATTCATTTCACGTCTATAGAAATTTAGTGGACCAAACTCAGCAAGACTCCAGAGTCATCATCGTCATCTCTTTTAATCATGTTTCAAAGTGTTAAAAACACCGGATTCGGCTCTCGAGGACTTGTTTTTCTTCTTCTTTTCGTAGTCTTTCAAAAAGGCAAGTTCTGTTTTAGTTGTGAATTACATAATTGTGATACTGATGAAAACACGTCGTTCGAATTTTGATACTTCACCGTAGAATCGATAACATAATAAAAAATGCACTCGTAATTATTGATTACCGAATTAATCTTTCGGCGCGTCTGGTACGCTATCATTTGAATATGGAAAAATTACAATCGCGATGCATCAGTCAATCTAATATAAATTGTAACGATGATGCAGTGGAGGAGTCGACGCAAGCAGAAGAGGAAAACGCGTGCAACATCCCTTTCGTGATTCGTGGCTCTTGGTTTTCGTGGGAGCATGGGCAAAATACGCTTACAGAAATAAATGCCGAGAGCATGACAGACCGAGGCTATTGCGTGGACATGCTCGAAGAGTACCATGTTAATTACACGTTCGTTTTCAAAAAAGACTCGTGCTACCACTGTGTCAAACTCATTGTGCGCACGGTCAATATTCTGGAAAAACTCGAATGTGCGTATTTACACTGAACTATCAGTTATTCATCTATTTTTGCGAGTCTTCCTTCTTATTACAGTTATACTTGTAACTCGTTTATTGTCCAAACTGTCAAAACATTAATGATTCTCATCGTCACTTTCATGCTTTTTTCTATTTCCTGTCAGTTCTGATTTCTTATTTTTCGGATTCAAGAAGATGTAAAATTTTCGTAGAATTTTTATATTCCTTAAAAAGGAATGATTGATGATGAACAAAAATTAGAATCAAAATTTCATATATAGGAGTCATGTCTTGTTTCACACTGTTCAAATGTTTCGCTTCAGCAATTTGTGTACTACAAACGGAATAATATTTGATTTTACAATGAGAATAAGATGTTGAAATTGTTTGTAGTGACATGTGTGAATTTGCCACCGGGAGTAGAGCCCACGGTACATCGCGTGTGTGAGGGTTTGAGGGCCGACCAGCAGTTGTCGACCCTCTTCTCTGAGAATTACGTGCCTGTCAATTGCCGCTCCTCCCTCGAAGGAGTCTGGCGATTTGCCTATCAGGTTTTGCTTATTTTCCTGACATAATACTATATTACAATTTTTGATACCCTAAAATTCCACAAAGCATCCAAGTATAAGTTTTTTACTTTTCAAATTCCAAAAATGACGACTGAATGGTCATTTTCCACATTTTAATGCAGATGGTCTTTTCATATATTGATGTTTATTTGTAAATTCATAGAATCGCTTCAGGTTTACGGGAGAGTGCAATAACCCTGATGCACAGATCAGATCCTGTCAAACCGCGGGAACTCAGTTTCTTATAACCAACCAAAAGTTCAACATAACTTACAAAAAGTGTACCGGAATGAAGGGCACTTTCGACGGCCGTGAGTCACTGATAATTTTTACTTTATATACATCTTCAAATCTCCCCTTGCACGTTCTTCTTAAATTTATCGTTGTTGAATTGTGCTCGGTGTGCTCATTTTTGTTGACATCTCGCCTTTTTTCTCGTCACTCGAGTGATGAGAAAAAAGAAACACTCTACTTTAATGGCAGATCAATAAAAACTTGTGAGTTTGTCAAAATGACAAATTATAGCGAACTTGAACGCAAGTCTTGGATGTTAGGGAGGGCGGAAAAAAGGGGTATTTATAAGAAAAGGGTGGAAATTGCAGTTGTGGAGTACAGTTGCCTGGGAGATTGGTTCGTTGACAAGAACCATTTCTTTGCTGTGGCTAATACAAAGGAGTCGCGGAAGGACGAAAAGTATCGTTGTTTCTTGAAGAATAGGGACGACGACTTGTACTTGGGGGTATCAATAACGGCCGAGTGTAACACGCTCAAGACAGTGGAAAAAAGCCCGGAGCGTCTGCGAATAACTCCTGTCAAAGCTGAGGTCGTGGAGCCCGGATGCAGGCTAGCCCAGAACATGTCCGGAAATTGGATCAACACGGCCAACATCGATGCCGACGTCTTTATCAACGAGACCCACATTATCGAGACCTGGTACCCCGATGTCGGTCGCTACCGCAAGACAATCTACGTCTGTCGCGAGCAGCGCGATAGTCGCGTCATGATGGCCCGCCTCACCGTCGATGGCTGGTTATTATTATTTAACGTTATAGAACTTTGCACTTTGACACTGAGTGCACGCACTATCTTCACCGATAACGCTTTATCCTCGGCAAGCATACTTTTCCCACTAATTCCAGGTCGGTAATAAAAAACTCTACAACTGTTTCAATATGTGAAAGGCGAAAAAAATCCATATTCAATTTGGAAATTTGACCGAAGTAAAAATTGCGGTGATTTCCAGCCAAAAAGATTACGTCTGTTTCGACTTTGTGCCACAGCACCACAACATTATAAGATATAGGCGCGGGGTTGCCGTCATCAAGGACAACTTTCACACTGTGTGCTCCTGGGTTCAGTTCAAGAACAAAGATGACTGGAAATATGACCTTTTTTTGGGTACTCGTCTACATGACCTTTTTCTGACCTGATTGTATGTCACAAAATTACGAAAACGAATGTTTGCATGACGCAATGCGTGTATTCCAGCCAAGAACCCGGTGGCAGTGAGGTGTCCGGTGGCTGGCAAGTACATGTTCGCTCAAAAAGGCGACGTGCCTTTCGAGACGCGCATCCTCGGTGGTGTCACTCTTTCTCCTCGGCCCAACATTTACTGCAAACAAAACATATCAGACTTTTCCGTGTGCAATACAGACCAAAAAGAAATTGCCATCGACGAAACCTACTGTCTCTCAGTCGATCATTTGGGAAGACCCGTCGATATTTACAGTAAGCGCATTTTTTTGCTCCTTCACTTGAAACTCACACTCTTTTACTACTGGAGAAATCTTGATTGGAAATGTAGCATTTAATGACGAATTACAGGCGAGCCTGACTACAAAATGAAGTGTATAGGCTTTTGGAAAGAAAATCTCAAGTCTTACCTAATAACATACAACGATCTTGACTCGTATAGTAAGTACCGGTGCTGGGTGTACCAGCGTGCAGACCTCAACAGGGTTCTCATGTCACAGGCCGTTGGGCCTTACTGCGATCTTAAGCAAGACGTCACTAGCACCAATTACACCGAAGGCGCCGCAGTTTCCCTCGAATTGCAGGTCACTATATACTCTAAGCGATTCCATTAAGTTTCCGATCTTTCAATTGAGATGTTTTTGTTCGTCATCATCGACAGCGTCAAGTTTTTTTACTCGTTTTTAGGAATATGAAAGAGAAAGGGACAAGTGCCCTATGTATTTCGACGACGGGAGTAACCCATGGCTACAGAGCGAAAACTATATCAAAGTTTTCAACTACAACGCCGCTACAAAATACTGTTTGTCCAATCACATCATCCTCTTGTGCTTGAGCATCTTATCACTGCGCAATTGAAAGTCTAGACACATTGAATCGGCAAATGACATGTATGTATTATTCCTCTGTCAGCCGAAAAACCTAGCAACTCGACAAAACCCGAATACGCTCAAAGCAACTGTTGAATTCTCATATATTTGGTGAGCAAAATAGACCAGCCAAAATTTAGGCATTTTAGAATAACAAAAAACCAAAAAATCGATTCCTGTCTGACGGACATCATAGCCCAAATAGTTCTTACGTCGATTTGATACGTATTTTTTGTTGCTTTTTCATGCCTGAAATGTTGTTCATTTCGATTTTTCTCAAGTGCCTTATTAATCGATGTATTTCAAATTATTCATTCCGTCTCGCTTACCTTCGACAATTTAGAAATTGTCTCTGATAAAGGGATTGAATCGTGAATGCCAAAAAATTGCGTCATCATGCTAGCAAATAAATAGCAGTTGTTGTGTATTTCGGTGGCATAGAGTGAATGCACTTCACCGTTTCAAGTGGATTTATCAATTATATATCTTGCGGTTACTCGTTTTAACCGCGATTCCGTCCGAAATCTTGATAAGACACGTACCTTGGGCGAAAAGCTACGAGTCATTTTTGACTCAATCACTCATCTTCTAAAACAAACCGCGATGGTGATGCGTGTAAATGGGGAAAAATTCGACACGGTCGTATGTCATTTTATATATTCAATCAGTCGCTAATTTGCAGCGATTCTGAGCTTTTTTGCGATATACCCGCGTAACCATATCAGAAAATATAGTTGTGTAAATATTTTTCATAAATGTACATATGTGAAGTACACTATTTGTACTTCAATCAACAATTGTTGATGTAATTAACGCTATTTTTTGAGACGAGACGCGCGCGTGCGTGTGTGTGTGTGGGTGCATGTATTTTTCCACATTTCTCACGCTGTGCAATTGTATGACATGATTTTTTAAAGTTTTGCAATAAAAACTAAGTTGAACACGTTTTTCTGGTGGATTTATTAGGTTATAGAATAATATAAAATGCATAAAAATTTCAAGAATTTCTTTTGCTAGTGTTTTTCAAGTTGAACAGGGCTTTTTCGACTAGAGCCCTCAGATTTGGAGGCAAATTAGACTGGAACGAAGCAGAAGAAGTCTTGCTTGGCACTCGTTGGTCTTGTGTTTCTTCCTTTCTTGGACTCGAGAAGTACTCGAACTCGGCGACATCCGAATCACCTGAAAGTATCGACACATGATTTTTTTTTCTCTAGACATTTTAAGATGACTATAATATATTATTCCTGTTGATTGGAACGCAAGTCACTTTTAGAGCTGTCCGCACTGACATAGCCGTCCAGCAACTTGGCACTTGGTAACTGCACTGTTCTGTCCAGCTCGAAAATTTTGGAGGCCAAAATTCTAAGCAAAGTAAACAAACCTGTGTTAACATCATCAACATGATTATAAAATTATCATATAAGTCTGCCATAATTTCTGATTATTTAGTTAAGGGAGAAAACTCAGAATTATAATTTGTGTGATTTCGTCATTACTTTGAACCGCTCCAGAAAAATTTTCAATGCAAAAATCAACTGATATGATGTTTTTTCATCATTCCAACATCTCTACTAAAATTCTCTCGTACTTTACAAACGACTCGTGTTTTCCTAATCAAAATACTTGCAAGTTAAAGACCTAGCTTAGTTTGGCGTCGACTGGTTGCCTTGTTAGCGATTAAGTTATGTCAATCTTGCATTTTAATCTGGTCACTGCAAACGAGAAAATATAGACCGTATTCAAACTCAAGTGCGTTGAATCAAAATGTTCAAATAGTGAATAGACTCTATTCGACGACGGTGATTTTGAATACTTCGCATACGCCAAGTATTCAAAATCACCGTCGACGAATAGAGTCTATTCAATATTTGAACATTTTGATTCAACGCACTTAAGTTTGAATACGGTCTATATTTTCTCGTTTGCAGTGGTGCCAAAAGCTAACATGCAAATTACACAATTTTCATCCAGTTGCAGTTAAAAACATTTGTTTTTTCCCCTTCGAAGTCTATTAGAAAATTTGTTTTTTGTTGGGTGTCAAAACTCAAAAAGTTGATAGTTTACACGTTGACGTAAACTTCAGGTTTTCACCAGAAGTTTTAATATTATTTTTACTGGATCGAGCGCTCACTTGTTGGCCCTCTTTTGGTGGGCCAAAGCCAAAGTTTTGTCATTGAGAGTTTCTAGTAACGTGGTGCACAGATCTCGCAAATCCGAGGACGATCCTATAGTTCCTTGCTGCAGCAATTGCTGGACTGCAAAATTCGCAACAATGTTTTACTCGTTATTGCACCTTCTGTACGAAATAAGAGACACATGTCCCTAATTATACGTTATCAAAAAGATGTGCGTGTATATATTTTACCTTGTTTTTGAATTGTGGCGTTTGCGGCAGTAGCGTCACCTAATTCTCCCTGCAACGGTTTGCTATCTAACATGTTCTGAAAACGCAAAAGCACTCTTAAGAAACGAATGGTCTAAGTTTAATGTTAATCAAGTTTTTTTTGTTTCTATACCTGCAGAAAATCAAAATGACGGAGAACATGAATTAACAGGTATAATGAGAATAGCTTTTTTTCGTGGAATGCACGTGTCGAATTCCAGTATGTAATATTAAAATTGACAGTACGATTATTCAATTGAAACATACAGTGAGGTATCTATATATACTGTCTTTCAATTTCTGAAAATCCTGCGCTTGTGATTCAGGCATTCATTTGGTAATTTTGTGAATTTTATTATAATGTGCGCTGTGTGGAACTTGTCCATTAATTATATAGAAACAAAGAAAAGTAACTTCTCTCAGTGTAATGCGAGTACCTTGTATTGACAGGCTAATTGCTTCTCTTCCAGCAGCTTCTCTTGCAGGTACCTGGTTTCGAACATATCAGTTCACAAAATTTAAGAACAAACATAATGCCATCTTTAGTTAACCCTTGAAAAAAAAAAACTTGTCATATTCGGCATTCAATTCGTCAAACCTTTTTCTGGGGAAAAGATTCTGAGGATTGTGATATGAGCGTTAACCTGTTTTCATTGATGAGGGAGTCGACGTCAAGTGGCTCGGAAGCACTGAGAGCTTTTCCTAGCTCATGATTCAAGCGGTGCGCTTTGCATTTAAATGCTTCTCGCTCGATTTGAAGCTCGTGCTTCTCGTCCAAGCTCGCCTGCAGCTCACTCTGAAGCTCGGCGTACTGCATTATTAATTATTATTCTTATTTTTCTTTAAAAAGCTCTAAATAAGAGCTATCGTCAAGCAAGTGGTACAATGATATAATGTCAATCACCTTAACATTCATTATTTCGAGTTGATGAATGAGTTGCCGCTCATCAGTTATTTCAAGACGTGGTGCAGGCACATTGCTATGTTCGTCCAATGCGGAAAAGTGGCAGTTGCACGAGTTTCGATGTTGATTGCGGGAACGAATGACCTTGATATCCGCCATGGCGTCGTTCAATTTTTGCCGTAAAGTCTCAACTTGAAGTTTTAGACACTTATTTTGCTCACGCGCTTCCATCAACGAATCTAGAGTTTGATAACTGCATTCGCCCAACTCCTCGTAATAGCTCAATCTATAATCATTGGAAGGAACGGGGATGTCATAATTTTATCTCCCAAAAGCAGTACACGTAAGTTATTATTTATCATTTATTAGATGCACAGTTATTTAAGCAATCGATTGAGGATTGTGCTTGCTTTTTGGGAAGCTGAAAGACGTTATAAAGAAAGTGAGTAATTACGCATGCATTATTATAATATTGATGATGTTAAACACAATATTCTTGAGAAAGAAAGGAAGTTATGAGATTGGCATTGATCTGCGTGCCTGTTGATGCCTTGTCTCTCGTTCTTTAGATGCAAAAAACGCTCTTGCATTTGCTCGGCCATTAATTTGAATTTATCCCGTTGGGCTCTGCATTTGTCCAACTCTTCGCTTACCACTCGCAATGCTTCTGTCTTGACTTGTAACTTATTTTTCAATGTATCATGCTGCTCATGCTGCTGATAATGATGCTTTGTCTATAATAGTAACAACCCATCGTACACATTTATCTTATACTTTGCACTCGGAAATAATATATAAAATATAAACTCGAAAATACGGTACATGTATTTGTAATGTTTTTAGCGTTTCCGAATTTAACATTTTTTCAATTCAAAAATTCACAGCACGAAACGTGTACATTAATTAGTATATGTATATTTCAATATGCGTACCTCATCCATGCCTGATGCAGCAGTCATCTTAGAACTACAGTAATCTTTCTGCACTAAATTATGATTATGATTGATGCAGTAAGTTTTTGATTCGACCAGCTCTCCCATGACTGCAGTTTGTACTTGCATATCCGTGTATTATAATATCCCAGATGAGTCGATCTATGCAAATCTTTAGACTTTTACAATTTCGACTTTATTGGCCCACTATTTAATTCATGTAACAATGGCACTATCACGCGGCATCAATTTGATCAATACATCCAATCTGTTGATGCTTTTTGATACACGGCTTCACAATGCGTCGCGACACTCGAACGAATAATCACAAGTTGCTCCAGTTTTCGCATATGCGTATTTAAAAAAAGAAAAAAATCTCGCGTTTCATATCGATCGTTATTTATAAGCCTCTTATTAAAATGCTGATTCTTAATTATATTCGTCTGTGCAGCGTACATACAACTTGCGTCTCTCATTGCGCGTGTGCGATATCATATACCCGCCGCCGCGCAGCGAACTCAACATTATTCCAAGTTCAAAATAACTCGTATTGTACTAGACAATTTTTTGTATGACTGTATAGTTCGGACTGTAGTTTACATAAACAGCTTGTTGTTATTTTGACTAAAACTAACAATATGCATCATGCTGCTATATATAGAAAAATTTTTTCAATAATAATTGGAAGCAACATCTTGATTGTTTATATATATATATTTACATAATATTCAAATTAAACTAGCATGATCACGTGCTGAATTATCTCAATCGTCGAGAGATTTTTCCATTATTAGTTAATACCCCGAATATATTTCAAGAACGACAAAAAATGTGTGGCGAATCATTCAAACTATCAATTTGATAATTATCAGGTAACCATCAGTTCAACATTGCAACCATCATCTTGAGTTGATGAGAGTATTGAAAATAAAATTTGACATTTGAAATTTTGTAAACATAAAATAACAATTGAGAGTTTATTAACATGTATGTTAACTATCAAACTCAATATTGAATCAACTTAATTAACTTTTGAAATCGGCTACCAGTTTAACGACAAACAATATGGTTTGATTTCGCAAAGTTGATGGTCAACGTTCAAATATTTGACCATCAACTTTTCGAAAAAGAGTGCCCTCAACAGTCACACTCAACGCTTCATCGCAGTATTGCGCGCGCATCAATCGCGTGCAGGTGTGTCGGTGTGATACTGTGATATATGTGTGATCATGATAATGTGTGATAATGTGAAAATTACTCTCGCGTTCATGAGAACAATGATAAAAACAAAGCTCATTGACGCACTTCGATAAAGAGTCTATCGAAATTTTCTACACCTCGCGGATAAGAAAGCGCGCTCGAGTCCAATTGACTGCAAAAATAGTACAAGTGCCAGATTTACCAGTGCGCGTCGTAGTACTCGTAATGTGCAACAACAACGGCAGCAACAGTCATCTTCATCTGCATTCTTCCATTGCCTTCCATTTGCGCATAATGCTAATTTTCCAGCGCAAATATTTGCAGTGTGAATCGTGAAAGTGCATCAGATGTGTCAACCGCAATCACACTCTCGCAAGCTGATATGATTTAAATAGAGCGTATAAACGTACGTACACCGGTACACAAAGTCCGCGCATAAATGTCAAAAGTACTTTGTTGTTTGAAACAACTTGTTTTATGCATAACCTACTTGTTTCCGCATTCAGATAGCTGTTTTGTGTAGTGGTGTGTTTGCAAAATATACATTTTTTCGCGAAAACCTATTCTGAATTCTGACCACTGACAAGTCAGTGAAAGAAAGTTCGCGTGTACAGTAAAGTCGATACTCGGTAGTGAACGCTATTTACGTACCATATTAATACAATACGATCGCTGGCAATTGGGAAATGATGCGGGTGAAAAAAGAGCTACTAGTTGAAGACGGAGGAGAAGGAAAAAACAAGATGGTTATTCTGCGAGACATGGAAAACGACAATGCCGCTTTCAACGCTACTCTGAATCTTTTCAACAACAACAACATGGTTGACGCCAGAGCATGCTACAAGCCCCGGGAAAAGGTCTTTAATATTCATTAATTGTATACGCTGTTTTAATTTTGATTCTCTTCTGCACTTGTCATTGTATGTAAATTATTTTTGTGAAGGTTTGTACCCACAAAATCTCTGTTATGACACAGTATGAAATACCATGTATGATATAAAAATATGCACATTATTTAAGTGTAAAAAATAACAAAAAGGTATATTTTTCAACCAGTGCAGAACGAGATTTTTTTATTAATGTCAGATGCAAAACTCGTTTCGCAACTGACATTGGTTGAAAAATATTCCTGCACAAGTTGACCAATAGATAAATTATATAATGAAATATTTAATATTATAATATATATATATATATAATATATAAATTTAATATAGATTTTATTATTTCATATAATAAAAATTATTTTGTTTATAATGAAATTTTAAAATAATAGTATATTATTTTCCAATAATAATAATAATATTCCTAACATGGAAAAAATGTGACTTGCAAAAATTGAGCATTAGGAAAGTGGTAGTTTTTTCCAGTCTTGTCATGTTTCCAATGCACTTTTTCCCTGTTCTAATAAAAGTATAACTGGCAACTAGTAGAATCTTAATTTTGTAGCTTTAGTGATTCCAAAACTTGCCTGTTGATTGTTTTGGAAACCTCACATTTGTGGGAAATTTATTATAATTGCACTAGTTGGAAAATGTACTATACTTAACTACTGGCAACTTCAACATATACCTATATTCATTGCATTTTCGAGTTCTTTTTTTTTTTCAAGGTAGAAATTTAAAAGAAAAAATGTCTTCTTCGTTTAAGTTATCGAGTATTTAAGTTTATAAATTTTTTAATTCGAATTTTTCATTAAAACATTTGAATGAACTTTGAAAAATACAGGCTTCTTAATTTTTGCTGTTCAAAATACTTTGTCAGTAAATCATTCACTTTCATTAATTTATTAGATTGTAAAAATTTTTAGTAATAAAAGTGAAATAGTATAATAGAATATTTTGCATCTCAGAAAGTAATTTTCCCAATTTGGAAATATTAATATCCATAGTCAACAAATTCAATGTCTCTGAAAATAATTATTTCACATACCTGGATGTCCAGTGATGAAATTTGGAGAAACGGTTGATGGCAAAATTTTAAAGACTTATAATATTTTATTTATTTCGCCGTTTGAAATTTGCTGTACATGAAAAATTAATTGATTACTTTCGATGTTTGGAAATCGCTCAGTGCATGTGCATTCATGCATTGTCACTATTTCTGCATATTCGCTGTACACGACTGCCTGCTCATAATACATACTACCAAACGTGACAACACAGTAACTACTCTGTAAGTGAGCTGTAAAATATTTAATTAGCACTTTTCAAGGCATTTGACACAAGTTGCGAACAACACGTTTACAATTAAGTTTAGATAAAAGTGAATTACGGTAATGACAGTGATATGAATTTTGTGTGTAAGTGTCTAAATTACTATTTTTGATAAACAAATGTTGCAAAGTTTGATGAAACATAATCTTACATTGAAGTTCAACCTTGGTTTGTTAATTTTAAAGTATTTTGCTGCAGGGGTGTATTAAAAAAATAAAAGAAATAATCTTGTATAATGGGAGCAGCAGCAGCAGCATTTTGAGATTTTAGCACAGTTAGATTGAATAATGTATCCGACAAAAGCTGGAAATCCAAATTGCCAAAGTTTATGCTTTATAACGTCTCATTTTCACGATGAAAAATGGGAATGATGAAATTAGTCAAGAGTACAAATTATACTACTACCGAGTAGAAGAAATCGTAACTTTGTGGATAAAACTTGACAATAATGTTTTCTTGATTACACACACTTGATTCATATTATGATATGATGGGGTTTTATTAGAAAATTCAGAAATCGGTCGATATCCCAGGGCAAAAAATTGAACAAATTTTAAACATTCCAATGAATTTAGTACACCTAGTATTTTACTGTATATTTGAGAACAAGTGTGTTGATCGCCAACTGTAGTCATCGTCTTTGTCGGCCTCTCAATGCTTGGCATTAGGTGAATCTTTAATTATAGCAGCTACTTGGATTACAATTCCACAAGCAGCAACAAATAAAAACAGCTTTTTTCTATAACTCTTCAAAAGATGACAGTTTTTTTTTCAAAGTTTCGTGTGTAAAATGTGAAAAAAGCACAAAAAACGAAACTTTTTCCCTTTATGGAGAAACAACTGTACTTTATTTATACGTGAAAAAAATGGTCGCTTCGTATACTATTTTTCGTCTTTCGAAAAAGGGTTTTTGTCTCGTATTCTTCTTCAGTCAGGATCAATGTTTCTGGCAGTACCTATTTTTCTACAACGTAAACGCTTATCGAGCCTACGCAGAACGCACGCAAACTGATTATTGCAACGCATGCACCCGGTCAATCGCGGCCCATCAACCTGCAAATATTGTACAGTAATACCTGTTGTAACGAAATCCTAAATTTTTTTGTTCATATACTTTCTCGATTTGTCCAATATTGTTTGAATTTGAAAAAATTTTGTATTTCAGAGATTTCCCCTAACTTGTATATTTTTAATCGGAAATTATGAGTTAAAACATTCCTGATTTAAAAAATTGATAAGATTTAGGTGTTATAAATAATGTTATTCAAAATTTTGAGACGACAAAACATTTCGACCATACAGTCGATCCTCTCACCATCAGCTAAAATTTGCCCAACTGTCTGACGCGACGTTATTGTACATACTATGTATTCAAAGGCTATATTTTCACTCATGCTGTTACACTTGACCTTTCCAAATGTCAAATTTCCTCTCCACGGTTACCGAATTTTGACGCAATTCCTAGTTTTTGGAGTTTTCTTTCGTAATTTAGTTATTCGCCAGACTCTTCTCTAATTTTTTGTAATATTCTAACGAAATCGTCATTTACAAGTTCTTAAAGTTATGCAACATAAATTTTGAAAATGAATCCCTGTAACATTGGATTCAACATTCTGATTAACCGATTAGTTGTATAGGGATTCTGATTGGTTAAAATTGTTATTGTTTTTGTTGTTGTTGTTTTTGTCGACTTGCAAGTTATATGGGCCGCCGCTGCCGCCGCCGTCAGTTGGATTTGAGAGAGTCGCAGGAAAGCGCGCTTAAGCATTTCGTGCCAATAATACTGCGGTACTGCAAACAGTAGTAGGCTTTCAGAGTGTTGCCGTGTGCAGTCGTCAATTGCCAGCGCTGCTGCTGCTGCTCTGCTTTCAATTTATTCGATATTTATAGTGTTTATCATGTATTTTGTGTCATCCTCATATAAATCGAGCCGTGATTTTTCGTACATGATTTTGTAGTTAGACGACATGTTTTTCTTTCAGTGAGTTTCGAGGCACGCGTTTGACGTCAAGTTTTAGTAGATTTGAGTGTCGTTATTGTTGTTGTGGTGTTGTCGTTGTTATTGCATGGGCCAACTTGGTCTTGCCAGGCATCACCCAATCGTGATCCTTGTTTGCATGATCATCAGAAAACAGCCATGACCAACGACAAGCAGGTGAGTTTATCTGAAACAATTGGTCCTGCAATGGGGTGTCTAGTGGATGTCATTTCTTCATTGAGATGCGTATTTTCTTCTTTCATGTGTGATTTTTGCAAGAATTTTACACAGTAGAATTATCGAATGTGCAACGAAGAATTCAGATGATTCTGGAAATAATGACGAGATTGTTGATTATGTATCCAAAATTTATTCATTTATTTATTTATTTATGCATATTCAAATTAACTTGAAACTGAAAGTTTTATCGATTAATGAAAAAAACTGTATAAATGCAAAATTGTAAAAATAGTAGTAATCTAAAACGAAATTAATGTTACGAAGATCGATGATTTAAGAGTATGTAAAATAAAAAATGAATAGACGCCTCGTTGTCGGTGTGTGAATAGCGTTGAAAAAAATACTTGATTCCGCAGGCGTGGTTCCGGGGAGTGAGAAGCAGCAAATTTCGCCATGTTTACGGGGTCGCGGCGAAAAGAGAAAAGTGCTATGATAACATCAACATCACGAGAAATGCTCACGACTCGCAATTTTGCGCTGTGAATCCAAAATTTTTAGCGATAGTCACTGAAGTTGCAGGTAAAATTGAACTGCCAAAAATGTGTATCAATTGCATAATGTATTGTACGTATTCAACATGCCGAACTCGTATCAGTGTTTATCCTCATAAATCCTGGATACTAATAACTAATCGTCGAGACTAGAGTTCCTATAAATAGAGAGTTTGGCTATCCGGCGCAACTGTCTGATTGGCTGGATCGAAAGCTTGCTCCAAAATGGCGGCTCAATCAACACGTACACACAACACGACACGACACATTGCAGATGGCCAGACTCTTTATTTATAGGAACTCTAGTCGACACTAGACTTTGAATATTTGGTTGAAAACCTGCGCAATGACGAAAAATATCATGACCGCAAAATTCGGGGATTCAACAGTTTTGTAAATGTTGATATGATCCAAGGCTCGGCCTGAATTGATGGAATAATTTATTATTACGAGATTTTTTCAGTTTTTAGTTTCACTAGAAACATATTTATGGTAACTACAAATACATAATTTGTGAAACTTTACCAATTTTGCAGGTGGTGGAGCATTCTTGGTGCTGCCTCTTGATCAAGTGAGTAAAAAGTCTCTTATGAGTAAAAAAAAGAAAGGAAGAAATAATCGGAGAAAAGGACAAAACTGCACGGATGCACTTTCACTATTGTTTCTCGACGCTAATTGCCAGTTTTGTTCGCTTGCGCGCACTTGTGGGTGCTTGTGCAGGGTGGCGCGGAGATGAATTTGCAATTTCGTTCGACTTTCATTGCCAGTGGCCGTGACCATCACGACTCAAGTGCACGTGCGCTATCATAGTACCATGTGCTGCTTGTTGCTGATTCGTCACAAACTTGCTTCAGAATCGTTTACTCTCAACCAATCAATGATTGAAGATTTGAAAAAGCATTTTTACGTTACCAGTGCATTTTTTGTGCCAATTAATCGATTAATTAGCAACCAGAATTATGATTGATCGAATGTATAATAAATTGATTAATCGCAAAACCCCAGGAAAAACATCAAACTGTTAAGATTTTCAGTTATATTGTACATTTAAAAAAAATCCATCTTGCTTTTCATAATTCTGTAGTGTTTTTGTTGTTAAAATCTTGCAAGTAAAAATGGAAACACGTGTATGAAATTATTTATAAATATTGACAAAAATGCTGCACTATCGAATGCTCGTTTTCAAATTGATTGAAATCATTTTCCATTTTTTCACAAGTTTCACATTTTCTACTCGCAGGCCTTTTAATTAATTTATAACATTGAAAACATTTTTCAACCATTTTATTTAAAATTTAATCAATTTGATTTCAAGTTAACAAGAATTTCGTTGCGGATTCTAATACGTATCAGAAGAATTGGCATTTTTCGAATATACAACTCAATAATTTCGAATCTTCTTTCATTTGATCATCGTTCTTTGGAAAAACAAAAAAAAAACTACACTGACTTGTTACGTTGTGTCTGCAGACCGGACGATTGGACTTTAATGCGAACCGGGTGACGGGCCATACAGGTCCCGTGCTTGATATTAAATGGAACCCTTTCAACGACAACGTGATCGCCTCCTGCTCCGAGGATTGCACAGTACGACTAGTGCATTTTTATTACAAGCCTACTCATCAAGTGGGCAATGTTCAACATTTGCCAAATGCCTGTAATCATCGATAATAGTTGAATGGGTGTGCAGGTGAAGCTGTGGCACATCCCGGACAAGGGCTTGTCGCGGAACCTCAACGAGTGGTTGGTGGAGTTGCAGGGTCACAAGAGGCGCGTGGCGTACATCGAATTCCACCCGGTGGCGGAGAACATACTGCTGAGCGCGGGCTTTGACTACCTGGTGATCGTGTGGGATGTTGCCCGGGCCGAGGCGGTCAGCGTGATCGAGCGCCACTCGGACGTCATTTACTGCATGTCCCTCAACAGGGATGGTAGCTTGCTCGCGACCACGTGCAAGGACAAGAAGTTGCGCATCCTCGAACCGCGCTCGGGCGTCGTCGTCTCCGAGGGCCTCTGCCACGCCGGCACTAAGGCCAGCAAGGTCGTTTTTCTCGGCGACTCGGGACGCGTTCTCACCACGGGCTTCAGCCGACACTCAGACCGCCAGGTCGATAATTACTACATACAATATTCAATTGTATTATACGCACGTTCCATGCGTTCTCCAAATATTTCATATTTTCGTCGGATTGTGAAATGAAGCATTCGTAATATTCGTTCCTGGATTTTTCCGTGTTTGCATAAATTGTTGCTCTACTTTTTTTTTTTTTATCGGTTCTCGGCGCTTAGTGCACTTCAGTGCTATTCGGCCATCCCACCATAACTCTCGCCCCGATTTATTATTTCTGACTTAAAATTTCTGGCACTCTGAACGACTTCGGTATTTACCTCGGACTTAAGAAATCTATGTCCCACCATCGACCCGCGGGGGAAAAAAGCCACCGTATTTTTGCTCCACTCGAGACTTCGCTAGCGGTCATCCATCCAAGTACTTAAATGAGTCACCGCCGCTTGACTTTTACGATCAAACGGCGATCTCGAGTGACCCAACACCACGGGGCCTCTTAAATTGTTGCTCTACTTGAAAGAGAAAACTAAATAGTGGAAACTTCGCGTATGGAGAGAAATGAACGTTGAGCATGAATGGCAGGTCGCCGTGTGGAGCCAGCATGACCTCTCAGCGCCGCTGGTGATACTGAGCATCGACTCGTCCAGCGGGGTGCTGTTCCCGTTCTACGACCATGACACGGGCATGTGCTATCTCGCCGGCAAGGGGGACGGTAACATTCGGTATTATGAGCTCGCCGCCGAGCCACCCTACCTCCACTTTCTCAGCCAGTTCATCTCGGGAAACCCGCAGCGCGGCCTCGGCGTGATGCCCAAACGCGGTGTTTCAACCGGGCCCCTCTGCGAGATCTTACGCTTCTACAAACTACACGCGAGTTCGCGCGGCGTCTGCGAGCCCATCAGCATGATTGTGCCCCGCAAGAGCGACCTCTTCCAAGCTGACCTCTACCCTGACACCCTGGGCACTACCCCCGCCCTTTCCGCCAAGCAGTGGCTCGCTGGTCTCAATAGTCCTCCCCTTCTCATTTCCCTTAAAACAGGTACACAAATCATGATTTTTTCCTTCTTCAATACGTTACAACAAGCTTGTAGAAAGTAGGCGAAATTTGAAGAAAAATGTGAAATATATCGCATACTTTGGTAAGTTTCTGAAGAAAATTGACAATTTTTTTAAAGGTCAGAAAAAACTCAAATGGGCTGAGTGATCATTTATTGTTATTATTGTTGAAAGGTGGGAGCATAACAACTCACAAGCCGCGCATCTATAGGCCCAGCCAAGTGCCCGCTGCCACAGCCACTGACTTGAACAACAGAAAATTTGCCTTTCTCTCGACGGAAACGGTCCCCGACTATCGTCCCCTTGAAAAAAGTCAAAAAACCTCAAGCAACCATAGCACCAAGATTCAACAACTTCAACAGAAGCTTGGCAATGCCGCGCTCCAGGTATATACTTGCTTTTATTTATACATGCATCTTTGTGAAATTAACGTTATTGATAGCTTACCCTTAATTTTAATGAGGAGCTCTTGTTGAATATTGCAACACTGGGCCACAACTACATGTGACAAATTTGTAAGGAAAAACTTTTTGATTCTATATTTTTCATTCTCAGTTTTGTTATTTTAAGATTCAGATAATTTTTTTTTTTAAATCGCTAAAATTGTGAACTTTAACAAAATTTACCTGGATTTTCTGCAGTATTTCTGAAATTCATTGGAAAGTTCCTCCGAATATGTTTAAAAATTCACAATTTTCTACAAAATTAATGTAATTACTCGAGAAACTATTTATTTTGTGTTCAAATTCTCGTTATGAATACAGAAAATCATTAACATCGATATCTGAAAAAGTGGATTTAAAAGACGTCGATGAAAATTTCTTATAAAAATTTATTCTTAAAAATGTGCTTATAAAAACATCGATATAATATCGATACTTACGAAAAACATCGATAAGCCTTCGAAAACCCATATATATCATTCAAAACCGATTATTATTGTTTTTCACCAACTTCAAACCGTAGATAAACCATAGAAAATTGCAGAAGTACCACTTTCCATACGAAAAAAATCACAATGAAAATCATCCTCCATACAGTACCCTGATGGAAAAAATAGAAAAAGAATGACGTTGTACGTTCACTACACAGTCACTTTACAGTCACTGCAAAGTCATTCACATTTCGTATCATGTTTTTGATGATTTTTAGAAAAATTTCTCATGAAACAGATAATTTTTGATTTTCTGGGAAACCTCGGAATTTCAAAAATTTTCGGAAGGATGAAAATTTATGAATTTTCCGTTAATCTTAAAATTCTTGAATTGTTGAATAGAAATAATGATCATTAACTTGTTGATATTAAAAAAATTCCAAAATTTCCAAAGAAACTCGAAATTTGGATGATTTCGAAAAAACTCAAAATTTTCAAATATTCCAAAATATTTTTGATTTTAAAATATTTTAAAAATTCCAAATTTTTTATGTTTTTCGAATAACTGAAAATCTTGAGATGTTTCAGAAAATGTTTAATTCTGAAATTTCTCAAACAAATTTGCATTCGAAAATTTTTCGAAAAATTTTGAATTCTCGAAAAATGTTAAAGTATCACAAAATAACCAAACATTTTGTAATTTTCAGAAGTACTTAAGATTTTGAGAGTTTCTAAAATAGAAACAAATTTCTAATTTTCCAAAGAACTTACGATTTTTATATATTTTGTAAAACTTGGAATTCTCAGGTTTTTTGAAATCTCAACATGCTAAAATTTTCGAAGAACTTTAATTTTTTCCGAATATTCGGAGAAAATTTTCGTAAACCTCAAAGTGTTTAATTCTTACGAAAAAATTTGAATTTTTATATTTCTCAAAAAACTAAAAAATTTCGAATGTTACCAAAACCAACAATTTACAAAACTTCAAAAAAACTTTGAAATTTTGAATTTCTAAGGGAACCATAGTTTTGAAATTAAAAAAAAAAATAAATAGAACTTGAAATATTTCAATCACTCCAAAAAGTCAAAATTTCCGGAATTTTTCGAATGTTTGGAAAAATCTCGAAACCTCAATTCATTAAAATTCTTAACACATTCAAAATTTTTAAACTCTGAATTTCTTAGTTTTTCGAAAAACGTAGAATTCGAATGAAAAATTCCACAGTCACTTGTATAGTCGCCGAGGTGACGGTGTAGGAACTGTATACGGTCGCTGCATCGTAGCCGCACCGTCATTTTTTTTCATCAGGGTATGGATAAAACGCTACCCAATATGAAAACATCGAGCCCGATGATATCCTCACCGCGCCCGCACAAGCTAACCAAAAACATCCATCATAGTTTTTAAAAGCAATTCACAAAATTGCATCCGCAAAATTTTGGATATAAGTGACGTAAGATTCAAGTTATGTGATATGGGAATATTCTTTGACCCTATTCAATATTCATAATAATGTGTGTATGCAAACATGAAAATCTCGTATTTGCGATTTCGTAACTCAAATTTTTGAAATGCGCTTGCAGAACAATAATATGCTAGTCTCAAATGATAACAAACTGACGACGACGACGACAAAGACGTTGGTGGGGGGCATCGAGGTGCCCAACAACGAGGCCGAGCTGAGACTTGCGTTCGTACGGCAGGCTGAGGAGGTGAGGTTACTTCGCCGTAGGGTCAAGGAGCTCGAAGAGCAACTGCAGCGCAACCTTCACAATAACCACGCCACGTTATAACTGCGTCCATTGCGTGAAGCTCCCTTTTCTCACTTTCTCCATACTTGATTCCAAATGTATGGTAAAAATGCGACTACTATTTTTGTACACGCGCTAGCTTTTTGCGAGAAAAGGCGCAAACCGAAGTGGTTAAGTAGAGCCGCTCACGTTGCTAATTAAAGCTGTGCCATTGATTCATTGATCAGCAATCCGATTCGTCCGATTTCTGATTACTCAAAGTTCCAGAATCCTTATTGATGGGATTTCTGATTTGTCAATCAACCGAACAGCTCTTTTAGATTAGCTGTGAAATTGTGTTTGGCTCTGTTTTGGCAAGAATGCCGGACGAAAGTGACATGTCTTTGGACATAGACGAAATGAGGTAGTTTCCAACATATTTTCATCGTTTCACTTGATTACTTGAATGTGCTTAAAAACTCGTATGTATATATACGAGTATTTATGAATTCGTATTTATAAGTACTTATAAGTACGTATTTATAAATATATTTATGAATAATCTATAAATGCGGCAAATTGTTTTATATATTTTTTATATTTCATGTTGTCATGAAAAGTGTACGCTGTGTGAAAAAAATTGATGTGTTATGGGGGCAATTGAAACTATACCTGACTTGTTTAACGCTGCGAAAACATACTTTTCAGCGCAAGTGTATCATATAAAAAACGAAATCATGCTCAAGTGACGACATGACAAGTTTTAAATGTCATGGTACACATCAAAATCAAGAATGTAAATAAAAGAATATCGCACAATGAGATAATTCAACGCGTAAGTTTGAGAGGTAAAGATGCAGGATGTGGACGTGAACGATTTGAGCGTGCCTTTGCAACTCGAAAACACGATGATCCCATCAACCCGCGAGGACAATAAGTGTGTAATAGCATGGCGGTTGATTGTAATCACCAAGTTTGAAAATTGGGCACAAAATGCACACTAGACTCAATATGTTTTTCTCTGGACAATCATCCAAGTTTAGGACCAAGTATAGACCACACAACAATCAAGTAACTGGAGTAGCAATACTGTATTGGATATGAAAATGTTCGCGGCTTTCGGCAAGAATCGTACCTGCGCAGATATGAAATCAGAGAGAGTACATGTAATTAGCATGTACAGATGACGCGTGCCAAAGTTGTTTTGGCCGTAAAACGTATTTTCTCCTTGCATCAGTTTGCAAGAAAGATGCATTTATATTCAACAAGACACAAGCCAAAGATGTGCGGGCAAGTTTTGAAAACAGCGCATTTATTTAGACGAACCTAAAAAATTATATAATATACGCATACATTTATATATACGTAGCTTTATATATTACGCAAAAATCGTCTAAATGCTTAGAGGAGAGTGAGTGTAATAAAAAAAATTTCGTAATAACGAGACGACTCTCTCTCTTTCCTCACTCGACATGGCATTGGCAATCATACGTTAATCAATTCTCTGCGTATTTTTAAAAGAAAGTTGATATCAACTTTCACTTGGTTTCGTTACGTAATGACTAAAACACAAAGGACGGAATTTGTTGTCGCAATCACTCACAAGCTGCATTCAAAAGCTTGTTACACTTTTAAAGCTCATTTCTTCTCTTGAACTACAAATTTGAAAACAACGAATCATCTTCCCATGAAGGGAAGAACACATTATTATTTGTTTTTTAGCATTGAACCTAACCGAACACGTTATTATTTGTTTTTCAGCGTTAAACCTAACCTAACATCTAGTGAGTAGTGACTAAGTTAGGCACACGTTCACGCACACACACAACTATACATATTTCTAAAATAATACATACAAACGTTGACAAGCACTTGGCGCGCGATATATTTTCAGAGTCGCGGGAAAATATCGACGAATGGTTGTCATACTGAATTCGAATTAAAGCATGGTGAGATTCTGAGTGATGGTCATGAGAAGGTGCGCGAAATGGCTTGGAAAGAAGCCGTTTACCGGATCAAGGTCGAGAAGGACGACGCAAGAACGAGGATAAAGAGCGCCGTGGTTGTTGTCGTCGTCGTCATTGTCGAAGGCGCCGAATTACAGCCATCGCCGTTGCACGTGTGGATGCAAGTTCGGTAAGTCAATTTGTCGCCATTTTGTTTGCCATAGTCACAATAGTTTCCGAGATGCTGCAAATTGAGTCGAATTTAATGGCGAACAGTTTACGTGTACGTTTACTCTATGTAATTCTTTGGGCTTTTGCTAATGAAAACATCGAAAATTACTCAGAGCTATCTTCAAAATTTTCAAACGAAACAAATTTTCCCCATTGCCGACACATTACATAAATACTCTTTGAAGCGAGTGAAAAAATGTCCTCGCTCTTCTCAATTTCTGAAATGGCTTACTGAGATATGTTTTACATAGTGTGTGATTCTTTTTACTTGTAAATCGTATAAAATGGAAACTTTGTATCGAAACTTCTTGATCCGTTAGAGTTATCTGTGTTGAAAACAAACAAAAAATGGTTTTACCTCGGCTGAACAAAAGCGTTTTGTGCCGATTCCGTCTGTAACATTAAAACAAATAGTATGAATGTCCCAGCAATAAAAAGCTGGTGAGGGGTGTTATAATGCATGCAATGTTTGATAGAAATAATACGAGATGCATATACGCTGTGCTGATGGGTTTAATAGGCTGCAGCCTGCAAGATACAACTATAACTCAATATATATAGTCAACTACTGTTGAGTCAAAAGCAGTAGTGGGGACAAGCTTTGTAGAGGTCAAGTCCTCATTCTTTTTCCTTTCTAGCCGAAATGAAAAGGGGTAAAATAATTCCGTGGATAGAACATTGCGTGACTTGTTAGACTGTTTATCGAAAATGAATGGTTAGCGGCTTGTGTACTGCATAGAATGCTAGTAGTAGCTACTGGAAGAGCTCTTGCAAAGGTGGTGGTATTGAATTCGATGCCACTTCGATCCCTTCCGTTTTATGCTGTTAAAATAAAAACTCTGATCGAATTGAAACGTCTCACGGTCTAAGTATACTCTTAGTATGACGTACATCAGAAAATTGCGATTTTTAGTTGAAGAAAAAAGAATGTTGAAAAATATTTTTTTTTACACATGCACAAAGATGGCCATTTTTCATGCACGAAATGTGGACGCGAAATGGCATTTTTCATTGATATAGTATAGCAGTGTGGAATAATTGTGCGCTGCACTGTTTTTTGAAATATTTCCGCATCAGTTTTGGAAAATTTTCAAACTGTGTAAAAATTTCGACATTTTAATAAATTTTTATTATGAACTCCACAAATTTTTCAAAATTCTCAAAATTTCCGTGAATTCCCAAAATTCTGAAAATTTTAAAAATTTCCGAAATTTTCGAAATTCTGAGAATTTTCAACATTTCCAAAAATTTCGAAAAATTTTCAACAATTTAGAATGCTCAAACGTTCCTATAATGTCGAAAATTTTTCAACATTTTAAAATGCTCAACAGTTTCTAAAACTAACAAAGTTTCGAAAAAATTATGAAATTTTCGAAAATTTTTAAAGTCCTTTAAATTGCCGAATATTTCGACCATTTTCAAACTTTTCGGAAATTCGATTTCTTAAAAATTTTAGAAAATTTCAATTTTTCGTGCACTCAAAAGCGCCATCTTTGTGCATTTGTAAAAAAAGCACTGTATGCAACAAGTGCGCCAGATAAGTTAGCCCGTGAGTGTAAAGTTTGAAACACTCGACTTCGGCTAGCACACTCGACTCCGGCTCACGCACGAGACTTAGGCGAACGAACGAGCGTAGCGAGTGCGTGAGCCCAAGTCGAGTGCGTTCTCCTTCGTCTCGTTGTGCGTTCGCCTCCGTCTCATGTTCCAGACTTCACACTCACGTAATAACCTATTTTGCGCACTTGTTACATAATGTACAATTCCGTATGCGAATGCGACAGTGTCTATGTGTTTATACATAAACCTTACCTTCCTCATCAACATCATCGTATGAAAATGATAAATTTTTTAAATTCTTCATCTGTCAGCCAAAGATTGAATTTTTTCGATGTATCGATGTACGACATTATGAGAGTGTACTTTAACCGCGAGACGTTACGATTCAATTATAATCCTCATTTCAGCAGCATACAATGGAAGAAATCAATGTTGCATCGAATTTGATGCCACTACTTTTCCTACGAACCACATAACGCTGTGCAATAATGCAAGAGAGAAAACTTGCGAGTTCAATTAATGTATAAAAAAAGTCAAGTTATCCAGGGGTCGAGAGACTGATATTAACGCGATAATAATAATGAAACGAGTTAGACATTGTTAGACATGCAGTAAATAATGAAGAAGCAAAACAGCACCTCCATAGCGTCCCACTGATTTGATGCAGTAGCGTGCCCCGTAAAGATAGTCGCAATTTGTAGGTTCAAGTACCTCCTTCATCAATTCTGCGTTCATACATTTCCACTCGTCGGCCGATGTGCACTGATAGCAATTCAATCCTGCCACTCCTCGCCGCCGTGAAAGCGCAAACAAGCCCAATTTCAAATTATTACCCCTTGCCCATGATCAACATCAACATGATATTCTTCGATCGTCGATATCAATTATTTATGTTATTATTTGTATCGCCTACAAGCAGCAGCCCTTGATTTAGTCAAAAAATACACCACAGTACTGTGGGTGTGGTACATCATTGGTTCGTAGATCGAGTTTGTTAGTCGACTGTCGGGTTAGTAGCTATTATAATATGCAATTTAATGACCAAGCAGCAGTAGCAACCCTTGTAAGATGATTGGGATGAATGTTACGCATCTTTGGTGGGCTGATAAAGCAATTTATGTAAATTGCATAAAGAAGACAAAAAAATGTACCCTCGAAACGACCGACTTGCTTGACGCAGAATTCGGCACCGTAAATCGAGTTGCATGATCCCAATACCAGGGCGTTCATCTCCGTTCCGAACTCGCTGCACACGAAGGGCTGGCTGCTGTTTGTGGATGTGCATGTGTAACAGCTTATTGCCCTTGCTGCGGGGGAAAAAGGAGGCCGGAAATTAAGTCTATTCCGCCGGCTAGATATCTCAACTGCTGCATGCAGTAGGTCTGGCTTGATTCTAATTAATCAATCTCGAACGACGTATCCATCATTCATAGCGAATATATTCATTCGAATTTCGAGGCACCGCGCTCGATGGATGTGAACCAACAGATAGCGGCGGCATTAATTGCCACTCAGAAACTTCGGATATACTCGAAGGTACGACCATTTATAGGTCATATTATTGCCCATCATTCCATAAAATCGCATTCAGTTTTATCCATGAAATCGCAGTTTTATTTACATTCTTCAAAGTCAGGCGAAAATCCTCATTTTTGCCAACACGCTACTGCAATTAATTTTCTACATAACATCATACCGCCGACACAAGGGCGGTTGCGATTTTGCGCTTTTCCAATTGCAATGGATTTCTCCCTGAGTAGTTGCGAAATTTATAACAAAATTAAATAAATAGAGTAAGAAGTTCTATGAATATATTGTTTGGAAAATTTATGAAAAAAGCCTAAAATGCGATGTGTAGTATATTTCCTGAGTATAGTCCTGAAAACGTTTTTGTAACGTTTCTGTAACCTTTCCGTGCTGATTAGCACAATTCGTTCCAAATTATAAAAAGTTCCTAAAACGTTGCTGCGACGTTCTATAAAAGTTTTCAAACGCAGTAGAAACGTTCTCAAGACGGTATGCAATTCGTGTGAAAAGGTTTAGAAAAGGCTCTTTGTAATGTTCGAAAAACTTTTGAAAACGTTCGTGGGACGATTTCACGAACGTTTATAGGCGGACATTTCAGGGTTTTATAAATGTTATAGAAACGTTTGCATGGTCCCTCGGTCGTTTCCAGAACCTTTCAAAAAACGTTCCAGAGACGTCTATAGAACGTTTTATAGCTGATGAGGAACATGCAGAAAATGCGATTTTCGATTAACCGAGTCGTGAAAAAAATGATTTACTTCATACCTTATTCTCCGTTCGTCTGATCTCGCAACGAGATCGTTGCGAAATAGAAGAAAATAAAAAAAATGCCCCGGGACCGCGGCGTAGACTTTTAACCGGTTGTGTAAGACTTGGGATGGGCTTTCGTCGGAATTAAAAAAAAGAAGGGAGTAAATTTGAGACGATGCTACGAATTTTCAAGTGTTTTCAAGACTCAATCGATTGGAATGCGTGAGTCATCTAATTTTTATCCATGAGTGAAAAGCGTTATTTGAAAGACCAATAACTGATATATAATGTTCTTATCTCATCAGGTTATTGAATCAAAACAAGCCGAAAAATTTCGATAGTTGGGGAAGACGTTAGATAGATTCGGCTTCTCGCACTGAGATCTCGATGATTTTTACGAGCATATGAATCTCGATACCACCTGTATGCAAAATTAAGACTATATAGCAATTGAAGGAATACTTTCGTTACAATACAATTATGTCGAGATTTTGTGGAAAAGTGTATTTAACGAGCTTGGGAGAGGGTTTGCAGGTCTATAACCCTATAAATCTCCGAGAATCGTAAGAAAGAGAGCCTACTGTACCACGCCCTAGCGCGCGATTCTTTCGAGTCCGTTTTGTCGGGAGTCATACAAGCGGTACTGTCAATTTCATTTCATTAATCGTGCGTGTACTGAGTACACGCAGATGAATAAATAGCTCCTCACCTGAGTCACAGTAGAAACATAAAAAAAAGGCGACGAGCTTGACGAGCGCCAGGCTCTTTCCATCCCGAAGAGGAAGGCCCATTTGCGAATTGCAGAACAAGACGATAAAAACAGAAGGACGATGGTTCGATCGTTCCCGATGTACAAGTCACTACTTAGTACTTATTCCACACCGCACTTAGCAAGTTGAGAACGAATTGCCCGAAACATTTGGAAGTATCGGTCATCGGCGCTGATTGACGCGAGCGGCGAGCGCGAAAAATATGCGAATTGCCTGCCTGGCCCCCTCCTGCGCACGTAGTTGCTATCGAATGCTCGTGTTATTCACGTACTTTATAGACGCATGTTGTCGCAGGTGCCCAGAAATACTACTGTTGAGTGTTGTGAGTGTTGTGTACGAGGCTGCGAGCTCTGGTGCGAGCTAACTGGAGAGAGCGATGAGTGGGGTTAATGAAGCAGGAGACGGGAGTTGCGGGGAGTTGGGACTGCTGGGAGGAGGAGCTAGCGCAGCAGGACAGCAGTGAAATTCAAGAAGAGATCTATCGATAGATATAAAAGTGCAGAATAGAAAGACTTGAAAGACATGATGATGAGAGAGACAGAGACGCTAACGCCGTTAAGGTCCCTGTTGACTACCCGTAACTACCTGCTTTCCATTGACTTTTCTTGGTTTTCAAAGAAAACGAGGAGAGTAGGGTACCTAGTAGGGGGTAGCAAGTGATGTTATTATTTATTATTATGCTTTGAGTTTCAACGGTCAAGTTTCAACCGCCGCAACGCAACCGGCACCAGCTGCACATTCGCATACGGTATCGAGCGAAAAGGGCGACCTTTATGTCCAGCCTAGCTATACACAGTTTACTACGCGAATGGCAAACATCTCTGTTTTTTCGTACTTTGTTTTTTCGACCGCGTGAAAAACGTTCCAAAATTTCAGTCCAACATATTATTATATGTTATATGTATAATTATGTACCATTCAACTAAAATGTTATTATATTATTTGGAATCGATGATATGTATTTTATGTTATATTTATTACTATTTGAATATATCATTCAACGCGAATAACTATAAAATACGAGCAACTTTGTTTTGTATAAGAATTTGCGAAGTTTTAAAAGATTTTGAAATTCATCATAATAATAACGTAAAAAGAGAAAAGGGCTGTAAGACACAATAAATTGATCACGGGATTATGATGAAGTTTTATAACTCAAAACATACTCGATGAAATAAGCTATCTAGGAAGGTCAACCTTACAAGAATCGTGAATCTCATGAGGTTTATGTATAACAAAGAAATGTAATCTTATCAGGAATTTGGAAATCTTATAAGATTTTGAAAATTCTTATGAGTTATGATTGAGTATTGAAATTATTAAGGCACCCTCGATTTTGGAGTATTACTATCGAGGCTCTTGAGTTACACGTGTTCTAAATTACTCTTACTCTTATGTTGATGGTAAAACTTGAAAGTTGAGAGCTTTTTCGATAATGATATAGAGACATATACGAGATACTGATAGCAATAATCAAGATATATGGACAAGATTTACATACATTCCATTACGATTTCTCAAAAAAAAATTCACACAATTATTTTATTTGTAACAACATTCAAACGCAACGATCTCGATCAATAAATGCGATTGACATATTTCTGATGGGGTATTTCGCGTGCCTAAAAAATAGTTAGATGAAGGGTTGCCAAAAGTATAGCTCACTTTTGTAATGAATGTCAACTCTTGCAGCTTTTTAGACTGCTGTCATGCGGCCTTTGATTTATTTCCAGATTTTAACGGAACATAGCCCAGCATTAAGCTACATAATATATTACGAATAAACTAGACGAACATGAAACAACACAAGACTTGATTTCCAACCTTCTATACACTCGTTCTTTAATACAACGAACATTTGTTTCTCGTTGTTTCTCATCATTTCTTCTCTTATTTAAACACTCGTTGAATATTCATTGTACTGAGATCCAGAAAGATGACAAACGTTCGTTGTACCAAGGAACGAGTGCAGTTGGACATGCAGCTATAAATATAATTATTATAAAACTCGCTCTCTCTCGCGTTGATTTATTTATAGGTACTAGAGCTGTGCGATTATTATCGATTCATCAGAAGTCTGATTAATAAAAATCCCGAATTAATCGGTTAATCAGTATGCAGAGGAATTCCGTAAATTTGGTTATTTTCATATATACAGCAAAACTCGTATTGTCGCTATTTCCATCTTTGTCGCCTGTCGAAATAGCGACAATACGACGAGTTTTGATGTATTTTATACAATTTTTGGACTCATCTATACACAAAAATGGTTCATTTTGTACATTAGACACATTCAATAACTTTTGAGTATAAGGGATCTAAAAATTGTTGTAGGTATTGAATTGTATGCGATGCATAAAAATCAAAAAATATATAAGATCAATCTGATTTAATCGGATTTCTGATGAATGATTAATTGCACTGCCCCAACACGTACACAGCCTAATTATTCCTTTGCACTCGCAATATAATGCGGTTCAAATGACAACATACCTGGTAAACGACGTAAGTTGTAGTCAAGCGCGATCTACACAAGAACTCATGGGGTGGGGGGGGGGGGGCTACGCGGTCGGTTAATTAGCCAATAACAAACAGAAACAACACTAGCATAATATAATAGTAATCAACGAGATGTGCGTTGTCCGCCAACAACGCGAACCCGTCCAGTTACCTTGTGAAGTCTGCCACTGAAAAATGCGATTTTTCAATATTCCAATAGCGGCGGCCACGTACGCAGAATTCATATTTAATATCTGTAACAGCCATACTGAAAAACCCTGTACGTATTGTGATATTATCTATTTTTCGTCCCGATGGGAACACCACGTTCACCAGTTTCTATAATGTAATAGTATATTACATTACTAGTAGTGTAAGAGGTGCCATTACGGGAGAATTTCTTTGCAAAACGAGTCGGAGAATCTTGCGGCCTTCGGCCGCAATTTCGGAGACAAGTATTGCAAAGGAATTCTCCCGTAATGGCACACCTTGCACTACGAGTAATGTACGATATTTTACCCGCAATAAAGTCTGTGACGGACCTGAAACGTCGCCTAGAAAGTTAAGTTATGTATTACTTTGACAGTTCGGTCACGTAATTAGTTCCGATGGCCGCCGCGTACATTATGCGTTATCAGGCGGCGATCGTCGGAACTAATTACGTGAGGGGGCGGTGGCGCTCGGAACTAATTACGTGACTGGACTGGTGCAGTGCTACATAACCCTCACTTTTTAGGTGGCGTTTCAGGGTCGTTACAAGCTCGTTGCGGGTAAAAAACTAAATAAAGCAATGATGCAAGATTGGCTTTTATATTTAGGATATTATTGCTTTCTGGAACTACACGACTCGAAATGAAGCACTTAACAGCATACCTCTCGTTGATTGTACATCATGCCTATAAGAGTATAATTTGTTACAATTTGGTCGATTTCTTAAAGTTTGCCGCAAGACTTGTTGGGCCTGGACTTGGACTGTTGCAGCAAGAGGGTGCTGTTTTTTCGGACCGGCAGTGCGATAGTTGCGGGCGACTTGGCCAGCTTGCCAGCTGGATCTAGTTGTCGTAATGAACTAGTGGGCGATGATTTTCGGCGGCGCGTTTTGCGAATGGTACCGCAGCAGCTGGCCGAGGAAGGAGACGAAAGTTGAACTGCAGGAGCGACCTTGATCCGCTTAGGGGCCTGTCTGAGGGGGGCCCCCGTCGCCGCCGCTTCCAAGGTCTCCAAGGCCTTAGGGGGCTTGCGAGCCAAAGGAAGAAGGCCTTTCTTCCTCTTGGCCCCGCGTTTCTGTATTGCTGTTGCTGGCAAACAAGGAACACGCCCAGACCGCGGCGCAATACACTGCTTCTTAGCCGGCGGCGAATTATGCCAATTGTGCGAGCTACTTTCCTGCTGCTCTACCTGCGCTCGCTGTTTCTGCTTTGATATGGGCGAACAAGAAGAGCAAGATGGCGCGCCCGCGACTTTGCGCTCCGTGGCCTGCGAGCCTACGAGTCCCACGACACAGCTTCCGCTGCTGGCGTCACTCTTGTCCTGCAAATTGCAGACTTTTTAGGATGTCCAGATGGTAACAACACAAAAGTACGACACATTTTCTTCCTTCCTACCGCATTTCTTTTTGAAATGATGGCAGTTTTTGAGCACTTTTTTATAGGTCTGTCATTTACATTAGCTTCGTTATTCGAAACCCGAGATTTGTCTTCATCGTTTATTTACTATTGTAGCCGTGAAATGATAAGTGAGTCTATGTGTGTTGGTTTTGGTGATTTTTGAACAAGAACAATCACTTTCCCAAGTGTCTTGGCATGCTAAAAATGTGTTCAACAAACATATTGAAATACCAATCAATTACGATCGATTAATTGCACAACCCTAAAATACATACGTTTATACATAATTCTATTACCCAGAACTAGAGTTTCTATAAATAGAGAGTCTGGCCATCTGTAATGTGTTAGTGTGTACGTGCCGATCCTTTGACCCAAAATGGCGGCGGCACGCACATATTCGACACGTACGTACAATCGCTTCTTCCTATTGGAGCCGCCATTTTGGGTCAAGCTTTAGATCCAGCTAATCAAAAATTTGCGCTCGGTAGCCAAACTCTCTACTTATGGGAACTCTACCCAGGACTACTCTAAGATTTGTTTGTGACCGTAGGCTTAGAAAAAGTGGGTATAGAGAATGACTGATTGTTGACGAGACAAAGGAAAAGTGCTCCAACAAAGGAAAAATAAGACAGGCAAGTGAGGTTGAGGCAAGGGTAAAAAAATTTACACATAATGGAGTATGTAAATAAGACTTGGAATTTATTAAGCCACAGGAATTGTGTAAACAGTGTAGTACATTGCCTTTTTCATGAGCTTAGAATCTCATGAATATCATGTAGCTTACAGCAGCTTCTACAACTACTTGGCAATAAAAGAATTATAACAAACAGTCAAAGGAATAAAATCTCTTGTTCTTGCCGACCGACTGACTTTGGTCTCATTGTCGTCAATATCGTCGTTGTCGTCGTCTTTTGCTCCTCTACTCGTTAGGTCTGGTTTCGGGCCCTTTGTCGGCAATTTGCGAAGCCTGACCAATCGCGTCGTCGTCGCATCTTGCGCTAAGTACAAACGTTTTTCCACGAGTAAATACAGTCAAGTCGAGGAGAAGCAGATATGATGATAGCGAGGGTGGAAAAAAATCGCCCGAGTCCTGATGATAGCCATTCGCCTCAGCACGCCTCTAATCCAAGCGACGCATTAGCCATCCTCCTCCCTCGTGAATCATCGAGTCAGCAGTCCAAAATCGCGGAAAATCTCGCATAAATTTTTTTGCGAGTTTTCACTTCTTTTCATCCTCTTGCATATAAGGCACGCTCGTGACTCTGTCAGTCAGCCCATCGAGCAAGCCGAGCTGTTTGTTGGATTCGTGACTCATCGAACAAACGACTCGCTCGGAATGTGGCGCTAATGAATGCACGCACAATGATGATGATGACGGTGATGTATGACACTACCGTCACCTCCACCACCACCACAATATGAAACTCAAGAGAGAACACACTGTCTTATTTCGGCGTTGAAAACGTCGGCGTCATTGAGCGAGGTGAAGTTTACCTTGCGAAGCAGCCGTTTGTTGAGCGATTCCGTCAAGCCGTTGACGTACGTCAGTCTGAGAGAATTCTGAAGTTTCTTGAGGCAGCGGTACTGGCTGCCCGGCACGCGGCTCCTCGGGTTTTGCCCACTCACGTCAAGGATCGAAGCTCCAAGGGCCGCTCCTACCTTTTTTTCCAACAAACATGTCGTGTCACTTTTAACATGTCACATATTTTTTTCAGTACCGCTTATTGTTTCGCCAGCAATAACATCAGACCATCGCTATCAATCAAAAATATGAACACAAATCTTTATAATATGCACATTTACATCACTTTCTTGAGATAACATCAGGATTTCTTCATCTTAATATTGAACCACAAGTAACACTCTTTGCCATTTCAATTCAACAGCAGCTTGAATGACGGAAGTATAATATGTAGATGACTCTGGCAATGTTAGTTTGTCTCACGTTGATTGCCGGCGAGAAATAAGTATACAATTGTAGACAGACAGTAGTAAATAATACCTCTTCATAAATGGCCGGAGTGTATTTTGGAGGAACGAAGGGCGGAGTTGTTGAGAGAATGGTTGGCGCCGGGAGCAAGTCACCGACTCGCGGAGGCACCGAGTTGACCAAACGGCCCGAGTTGTAGTTGCACTCGAGGGTGTAACTGCGCACGAGACCCGTCATCTTGTAGACCGCGACACGGCCCGAGCCCTCTCGCGACATGCCGTCCCGCTTGTCTATCAAGTACATGTTTTTCTCCGAAAAATTGCAGGAGGTAAAGTGAAAGTTGGCGTTGTTGATGGACATGAGTTTGGGCAATAGCATGCACGCTATCGAGTCTTGAGGGTTGTCGAAATGGTTTCCGTACATAAAGATGCCTTTTTTGGAGGCATGCCCATGCATGTCGACGTACAGAAATATCCCCGAATCTCGCTGATGAAGCCCCTCGTTTTTCGCCTTGTCTCCATCCTCCTCAACTGCAAATTAACTCGCCGTCAGGAACATTTACATTTACATTGCACTTTCTCTCCACTACTAGTATTTCAAACAAACGACCTAACCGTTGGTGGCAATTAAGTCATTCTTTGTTGGTATCGACTCTATGCTCGTCGTCATGGTCGACCTGTCGTCGTCGTCGTCCCTTGACTCGTCTAGTGACATCAGGGTCACTTGCTGGAGCAGCTTATTGGCAGCGTCTTTCTGGTGGCCACTGGCCATCTTGTTTTCCATTGCACAAGTTGCTTGGCTCCTGTCAGTTTCCGGTGGCAATGAGTAACAGTGGTGATAGTACCTGTAACATACACGTTGAATAAGACACTCAGTAATCGTCAACAATTTTCACTCAAGTTGACATATTGAATATAACGAAGATGGCAAGGATGTAAATTACCTGATAAGAGTTTTAGCAGCGTGGATGGTGGGGTGTTGTTTGGGGCTGGGGTTAAGGTAAACCCTGTTGAGGTTAACACCCCGAGTGTCCATTCTGTAATGACCCCTAGCAACACCATCTGGGTTGAGCATGGGCAGTAGTTTGAAAACGTAGAGCCGACGCAGGATTTTCGCCGTAGAGTCGTCACGCTCCAGCAGGAAATTTAAAAAGCCATTTAGAACGAAACTAGAAGGTGTTTCTCCAGGGTGTACTCGCGCGCTCAAAAAGACAATTTTCTTGTCCTTGAACTTAAAGGGTCTTGTGACATGGCTCTCCGGGAACAGGCCTGTTGCCGGCAGTCTGTCCTCCCTTTCTTCGCTTATACCATGATACGAGCTTATTGTCAGCAAGTCTAGCCTCCGACCCTCGAGCGACCAAGTCGCGCACTCTCTGTGGTAATAGATTGCGTCTTTGTTGTCGCCGCCACCTTCCTGACTGGCCATTCGGTCGTCTATATGTTTCAATTGGTTCTGCAGATCCGCATATGTAAACGGGTATGTGAAAGCAAAAAAAGTCACGGCTCCATCACCACCGATGCTGTGGGTGAAGGATAAGTTAAACTCGACGCCTTTGTCCTCCTGCAATTGGATGTGTTCGAGGGCTGATGGAATTGTATATTTTTGAAACTCATCTACTCGGGCACAACTATATCTCGACTTGCGCAGTTTTTACATGTATCTTGAATATTTCAACTTGATTAGCAAACTAGCATTTTGAGCAGGTTTCGGGTTCATAAAAGAATGGAGCAAGTTTTCCTCTAAAAAAGAGCAGGGGAAAAAAACTCTTCTGTTCTTTTTCAAAGAAGATTGCAACTTTTTTCCTCTGTTCAAAAACCATGGCTGAATTTTTGTTTTAGCTCATGATACCTTGTTGGAACGAGACATGCAGAAAGTTGGCTTGTCCCTAATACGTTCCCAGTGGGGGTGGCTTGGTACAACCTTGAAAACAGGGCACATTCCCTGGCTAAACATTTTCATTTGTTTGTTGAGGTTGATAATGTTAAATTTGACTAGTGCACTGCCGCCGCTGTTACTGACTCCAAAATAAAACCATGTTCTGTTGTTGTTCTGGTACTCAGTGCCATGGCAATCACGCTTGGTCCACAAATTGAATTCATACTCAGGACCCATTTCATCAGTGGGGGCTCCTTTACCACACGACTTGGCTGCTTGGTGATGACCTGACAGCCAAAAAGAACAAGATGCTTCGTCAGACAAGCATGTCAACAACATTCCTTAGCTTGATGTTTTTTGACATACTGCCAATCAACTGAAATGATTTCGCAAATCGTAATTTTAAGCATGGTAATAAACATCAACATAATGATTGTGTCTCTTTTCTTTGGGGGAAATGTCAAATTCAGTGTTCTTGGGTTTGGAAATTCCAAATACAGTGTTCTGTATAATGATGCAATGGTTACGGTTGGTTAAAAAATCAATAAAAATCATACCTGCATCTTGCAGTGTTTTTTCAAGTGCAACCTGTTCAACTCTAGCCAAATTGGCAGAGTCAAAATTGTTGTAAAAAGTGAAGCCCCCACAATAGATTGCTTCCAGATCACTCGTCATCATTATTGTTGAAGTTGCTTGTTGCACGTCGTCATCGGCGCGGAGCAAAAATCAGCAAAAATGTTGCACAGCTTTATGACAATGCACAAGTTAGTAAAGCATGACGATTCCCTATACGCTGTTTTATTTTCGAAAAAGTATAAATAGTCTCAGCAGCAGGAGAGGGAGGAAGTAAATGACTAACAAATTGAAAAATTAAAACAAATGATTGGTAGGAAAAGAAAAACTGGCTATTTATGTAGTGACAACTGAAACCTTTCAATCGATGCGACGATGGAAAAGTCGTCCCTCGCCTTTATTCAGTTTCGCTAAGCACTGCATTTTGCTATATTTCCTTGTCGCGTTCGTCGCCAGTTGCCAAAGTAGTTGTTTCCTTTTTATTTTCTGTCGCAAATGACACTTGCCACTCTAATCAGCCCCGAACGGCCCGGACAGTGTCAACAGTGGGGTCTAACGTGTCATTTACAGTCATTTATTTATTTTTCATTATTTATATTTACATTTGTTAGTTCAGCTTTATGACCATCTTATCGGCGACGGCGCTGCTAACTTACTGCATGTTACTGTAACTCAATTACTGCACGACTGCACTAACTAGTGCAATACTGCAGGGCAGTGGCACATGCGTAGAACCATGATCACAACTACACATAAAAAATTGTGATATGCCTATATATATATATGTATATATATAATTCGCCAGACTTCGCCTTAATATATTGATGAATTACGCAATGAATCATCAATTATCAGCCAGTCTAAAGTGTTCTAGAATGTTCTAGACAGTTCTAGATAGGGAGTTATTGGTTACACAATGATGAGTCAATCATTAGCCATTCTAGAGTGTTCTAGAATGTTCTAGATAGGGAGTTCCTGGTTACTCAATGATGGCAGCCAATCATGATCGGCCAGCCGCGAATGCGCATGACAGTACATGACCCTGAAAAAGTTCAAAGTTGTGATCGCGCAGTGCAGAACAAGTGGGGGTTCTACCCATTATTGGTTCGGCCCGCCTCTTCCCTTCTCTGCCACCCGAGTTACTCTCCTAATTTGCTGGTTCTACTGGTTCTAGCCTTCTTGATGACATGATTGATAACGATAAAATAGAAAATTGTGGACAACGGTGGATGGTGGATCAGATGCAGTCCAAGTTGGTCAAGATCAGTCAAATCAGGCAGACACAGGTGTAGGAGAACTGAGAACAAAACAGTAGACTGAACCGAGTTAATTAAAACAGATTATTCATAATTATCGCGTGAAAAAGTTTGTGAACGTACGTGTAATCAACGGTAAAGACCATTATTTTAAGGAAAAAAAAACTGATTCAACGAAAAAGGATTTACTGTCAAACAGAACAGCGCGTAATGCACACGCAAATGGAGGCCGGTGCAAGTGTACCTGCGTTTCTGAGCAAATTATGGAGGATTGTCGAGGATCCCGAGACCGACGAACTTATATGCTGGTCGGAAGTAAGAATCGACGTTTGCCTAAATTATGTCTTAACTCTGCATTTCGCTTCACGTCAATTATTGTTATGCTTTACGGTTCATGGTGTTTACAAAATGTCTACAATAAACACACGACCAAGCATGACAACTTTCGCGCATTTAGTCATTGAGTCTCAATTGACACATATTTATTTATCCCTAACCTTGACAATAAATTGTCAACAACCTTGTCAAAAACGTCAAAACTCGAAATTGAGCTGACCTGCTCTAGTATAATAATTAATTTCCCTACTGCAATCTTCTAATAAAAAAAAAACCTGTAAAATTGACAGTAGTATAATCATGACAATTTGTTGCATTTTCAGAATGGTCTGAGTTTCTTCATCAGGAATCAAGCACATTTTGCGAGAGAGTTGTTGCCACATTATTACAAGCACAACAACATGGCAAGTTTTGTACGACAGTTGAACATGTGTAAGTCCAAGAATTTCAATCGGTGCCTAGTTTTTGACAAGAAAATTTGAATCAAGAACAAACGTGAAAATTATCTATACCTTACTAAAATATGTACTTTGCCTTACAAATTCGAAAACACTAAAGTGTGTTGAGCTCCGAACTGAGAAAATCAAGGAAAATGATTTTCTCTAATTTCTAGATTTTCTAGAATGTGAAATCTAATTCACATTCTGCAAGGAAAATGTACTTTTTCCCTTATTTGCACCAAAACAATTGACATGTCTTTGTTTATAAAGATATATGAACATTCAAAAAATTTATTTGAGCGTTATTTTAGAGCAGAACTTTTGTTGAAGTTTCCTTTCTCCTATGCCTCCAATGCACAGGCTGAGCTGCGATCGCTCGTCCTGTAAAATCATGCCATGCAGAGTCAGCCCCCTTTCTTCGGCGGACGTTACATATGCAGGGAATAGAAATAATTTCAGAAGTATTTCGTGAATATTGTAATAGCAATTGAGATTTTTTGAAAATTCCAATTGAGAACTATGTACAATTTTTTTCCATCCATTGAGAAACATTATTAACTTTCCTTAAAAATTATGAAAATAAATCAGTATCATTCAAAAGAATTTTAAACCAAACCATATCAAAATCTAAAAAAGGCATGACCTTCTCGAGGTGTAAATAGACGCAAAACTAAAATATTTCACAGAGTAAGGAAACCTCAAGTTGAGGTCGACTCGATCTTTTGTATTTAACTCGTTCTAAAACTTGAAAGACGGCGAGTTCTGTTGTCATAACATGTGTTAGAGGGAGGCCAAATACAACTTTTGAGAGACACATTTTTTGTCCTGCAGAGACTTATAAGTTCAAGTCATGAAAAACTTGTTTTTGAATAGAATATATGTTTGTGTTTCAGAATTCTCGTTCACGTAAATGAATGCAGTGCTCTTTAGCGAATCGAGTACTGTAAACATCTCATTTTTGTAAAAAATCTGACTAAAGTGTCTTTTTAACTTATATGGCAATACTTTACTTGACACAATTTCAGATTATAACTAAGTTATAGAGACTAGAACTGAAAAATCAAAATAATACAGTTTGGTTATATATGTCCAGTTTGTTAAAAATTTAAAAATCATGATCGTGAAGTAAAAGCATAAATGTTAAATAAATTACTGGAAGACATAGAATCGCAAGTTTTGTATATTTGTTGCAGATGGTTTCCACAAAAAGTCATCGATAGAGTTGGGTGGCCTCAGGTGCGAAAAAGATGAAATGGAGTTTGCTCACCAGTACTTTTGCAGAGGCCACCCTTACCTTTTGGAACACATCAAACGAAAAGTTGTTGTCAATGTCTTTACAAGTGGGCGAGAGATTTTTTGCGCTATCTAATGAATTCAAGTTAAAGCAGTCCGAAGCGAAACCCGCAGAGGATAGATGTATACAAAAATAGCATTCACTTTGGTCTATAACGTAATTCAAAGTTTTAATTAATGAATCGATTCAATAATTTCGAATCATTTAAATTCAGATTATATTGGAGAGCGTGAAAAATCGCATCCCCCCTAAATGGAAAAATCGCATTTCCAAGTAAATTTGTTTCGTTCAATTGTCTTGTTTTTTATTTTAACGGGAAAGCAAAACTGAAACACTGATACAAGTTACCAGCATCTACAGCCTATGTACAAAATAATTTACTGTGAAAAAATTGCTTCTTTTTCTGTCAACATCTCTTGTAAAAATTAGTTTGTCGATTAACTTGGTTGCACACCTAAATTTTTCACACAAAATTTATATGAGGATAAAAAAATAACGATACTGTGACTCCAAAGCATTTTCAAGTTGTGTACAATATTTGTCCAATGCGAATTTACGTGGAGAAAAGATTTTTTACATCAAGTTTGAAAATCGACTTTAGGAATTGAGTTTATTATCAATTTCGTTGCAGATTGCATCGTCCTGCAAAGGGAACGAGACGGCGTTTCCGTCGGTAAAGCCCGAGGTGATGAGCAAGGTGCTGGGTGAGGTGAAAAGTATGAGGGGCCGTCAAGAGCAGCTCGACTCTAAGCTTGCTGTGATGAAGCGCGAAAACGAGGCTTTGTGGAGGGAGCTGGCAATGTTGCGCCAGAAGCACCTCAAGCAACAGCAAATCGTCAACAAGCTTATTCACTTTTTGGTGACTCTCGTGCAGCCCTCGCGACGAGGCGGCTTGTCCGTCAAACGTCGCTACCCCCTCATGATCGACGACTCGAGGCGCCAGCACCCCGCCAAGTCCCGCAAGATGACCAAGGTTATTATACAACTTGCATTTTTCATCTACCCATCAAGTTGGATTTAACTTGATTTGTCAATTTTCATATCATTCATTGTTTCCTTACAAAAAATGTACATCGAATACATCAAACAGAAATTTAATGAAGACTTGAATGTTGATAAATTTAAAACGTATATTTGAAAACGTTTTATTTTTATCACTGGGTTGTTGTTTCAAAGAAAATTCATGTTTTTCGATGTTCCCGGTCAGTTTTTGTTTTCATTGGCAATTAAAATGTTTTTTGCGAGAAAAAAATCCACCCAGCCGGGAATCGAACCCAGAACCTCCCAATTTCATGTCGGGTGCTTTTATAAAGGAAATTGGGAGGTCCTGGGTTTGATTCCCGGCTGGGTGGATTTTTTTCTCGCAAAAAACATTTTAATTGTCAATTAAAACAAAAACTGACCGGGAACATCGAAAAACATGGATTTTTCCTTGTAACATATATGTTGACATGTATGATCAATTTTACAATTTGTTAACGATGGTAGAAGATGATGAATACGAAAAACACCATCCATTATATTTAAAGCGAAAAATCTGTTTTGCCAGGAAAAGTCTGATAAAGTTGAATAATGTTGATTGAATCTTGTGTGCAGTCATCACCCAAGGGAGGCCCAGTCATTCACGAGCTCGATGGCTCTGAGCCCGACCTCGAGGCACAGTATTTTACAACCGAGTAAGTATCGTAATCATTAAAAATTCACAAGAAATTGTTTCTCGAAAATTGATTGATTGTCTTTCAGACTCATGGACACTAACGACGACCCAACAGTAGAAAGCCCTGAGCACCACATCGACGATTCTCTTTTATGTGGCGAAGGAGTCTTTGAAAATGTCGATTTTTCTACCAACAGAACGCAAGGGTCCAACAACAACACATGTGCGATTGCACAGTCATACGTTGATTCGAAAACAAAAAAGAAACTCACCTTGGATAGTAAAAAGTGAGAATTCCAATTTTTCTCCTTAATTAATTTAGAACTTTTTATTTCAAACAAGAATCGAAAGTTTAATTTCCAATGTATCGATCGAAATATTCCACAATGAAAAATACTTGTTAGTTTTTCTGTATTCAAACGTATCTTGTTAGTTGTTTTTTAAAATATGCAAAATAAGTATCCACAAGTATGAGGCCGTTCACATATTACGTAACGCAATTTTTCACCAAATTTGACCCCGCCCCCCCTCCCCTCTGGTCGTAACGAGTATGGTGTGCATCTCCAATAATGCTTGTGGGCTATTCAAAAAGTACACTTTGATTTCCATTATATACATGAACAATTTTGAACTCGTTATCAATTGTTCATAAAATATTCATCCATTAAAACTTTCCGGAATTCTCGAATACTCCAGAATT
>JAPYZK010000044.1:0-81363 GCA_030522785.1 Platygaster equestris
ATTATGATTCATTATAATAATGATTATGATTACTGGATTTCCAAATATTGCTTGATTTCGAACATTTTTCCCAAATGCGTTGACTTGAATGTCACAGTTATTTCGTTATTTTCGCTTATTATTTCACGTTTGTGAATTCCTCATTTTTTTCCTTCGATCTGCTCCATTTTCCGAGACCCAAGTTTATTCCATCCCGTTTTTTTTTTTTTTTTTTTAACCGTGAACAACTAATCATTGGTTTTTCACGGTTTTTCCGATGCCGCCTGGGTTGTAGGGATCTCGCAGTTTCAAAGCGGTCCTATGTTTGAATCCGAACAACTGCGGCGAAGAAAAAGAAGCGAAGTCTGGCCGGATCGGAATGCGGGGGTAAAAACGCGCCCCCGTGAACAATAATTTGCGGATGTTAATGGCGGAGCGAGGTAGGGCCCGGGGCACGTGTGGCCGTGGAATTCGCGGGGTTCGCGCTCGGTGAAATACGCGTTGCCCGGAGGGCCCCGAAGTGGGTCGTTACTGGGAGGGTCCCGGGGACCCGTGGAGTCCACCAATTTTCGTGTATCGCCTAATAACAGGCCGCGCTATCAAAGCGGAGGGTCCGGGACCTTGGGCTCCTCGGGCTGTCTTAGCTAGGTGTCTGCAGGGTGCCTTATGCCTTGAGAGGACCCTCCCTCGGATTTTTGTTACATGCGACCTAGTGAAGTACAAATATCTCATATTTATCGATATCATTTATATCTGGGAATTGTATGAATGAATGACTATTGCAATTGATAGGTAAAGTAGAAGTGAGATATTAACAGAGAATTTAATGGAAATTCGATTCTAGTTCTTTAAGTTTTTTGGCGTTGACGTTTTCAGTTAAAACTTGATGTGGAAGTTTCAAGTTCGAAATGGAAGTTCAAGCTTAAAATTGGAGTTGATGTTGAAATTACTTATACGAAGTTTTGGAAGTTGACATTCGCGGTTTATCTTAGGTTCACATGTGGTGAAGTTTGATTTTCCAACATTTTTGTTTAGATTTCGAAAATTTGATTTTGATATTCCCGAGTTGAAAAATTTTTATTGTGCGCGATTATTAATGAATATCTTTTTTCGTTTCAGGTGAGTGAACAAAACATTTCGAGTACATGCTGAGCCCTAAATTTTTCCTGACAAGGTAGATCAAGTTTCTAGTTATATATTAGTTATATCAGTTCAGTTATATGTAGATAAGCATTACATATAACTCTGTTGTGCGGAGGATTTTTATGTTGAAATTTTCCAGCTTCTGAACAATTTTCAAATTTTTAAATTTGTCGGAAAAATCGAATTTTTTCCATTATCCGTAAAACTCGGAATTTTGAAATCTTTCAAAGACCTTGAAGTTTTAATTGTTTTCGAAAAACTCAAAATTTTCGAATCTTCCAGTAAATTCCATATTTCAAAACTTCTCAAATGAATGTGAAATTCAATTTTTTTCGAAAATGTTCGAATTCTCGAAATTTCCAAAGTACTGAAAATGTTGGCATGTTTCAAAAAACTTGAAATTTGCAAATTTTCCAAACAACTCACAGTCTTTGTGTCTTTCGTAAAACTTGTATTTTTCATATTTTTTCAAAAACCCGACGTTTCAAAATGTCCGAAAAACTTACATATTTCTAATATTAGTCAAGTAACTCTAATTCTCTCAAATTTTGAAAACCCTAAATTGTTCAATACTTGTGAAAAACTCCAAAATTTTACATTTTTCGAAAAACTTACAAATTTTGACTGTTACCAAGAACTAATAATTTTTAAATGTTTGAAAAAAACTTGTAAATTTTGAACTGACACGCACAGTTTTCAAATCATCGAAAACAGTCAAGTTTGTCCGATCTTTCCGAAAAACTCAAGTCTTCCGAATTTTAGGAAAAACCCAAAAATATTAATTCATATTTCAAATTTTTCAAACTCTGACTTTTTCAATTTTCCGTGGTAAAATTCTAACAAAAATTCTTTCGGTCAATGATGTAAATGACTGTAAATTTGCTCGATATTGTGCAGAAACTGCAAATTTGAAAATATTGCGCAAAAATGAAATGCATAGTACATTTTCTCGATGCATTCGCGCGATGTTTCAGTACATAAATAGCAATTATACGAGACAATCTGACGAGTGCACGTGTATACGGCGCAGGGTTATTTATTCGAGCGCGAAACCGATCTCGGTAACGCCTGGTTTACATTGCATTCCCATTTTTCCAATTTCCCTGTCGGCCGATTTTAACGCGCGATTGCGAAACTTTCGGCGCCGGCCATGCGTGAAAAGGAGCGTACCGCGTTTGGTTACTGGCATTCGTTTCGCGTAATTCGCTGGGGAAATATGGACACGATGCGGGATAAAGTGCGTTTGATTTGGGCAATTGAAATTCAAGCCTACAGTGGAGTCAATTTAACAGAGTCTATTTGGTGCACTTTATACTCGGGATCATTGATGTGCTTTGCACTGAACATCGGAATCATTCGATGATGTACATAGTTTGATAAGAGATTGAGCGATTTGTGAGTTTCGACGTTTGAACTTTCTTTCGAGTTTACATTTGAATATCATGAGTTAAGAGTTCCATATTGACATTGTTACAAGTTCTGATTTAGAATTTATAAGTTTCAAGTTATATCTCAAATTTATTATTTAGTTGGAAGTTTGAAGTTTGAAATCAAATTTATTCGACGTCATAAGCTTCAAACTGAAATTCAATCAACGTTGATGCAATTTCTTCGATGTTTAAAGTAAACATTGAAAGTTCTTTCAATAGTTTACACCTAGCAGTTATGAGTTGTCACAAAACAATAGGAAGCCCTCCCTTGAACATCGCGAAATTCCAACTTGATTGAAACGTCGATTCATGAAACGAAATTCCTTTCCGCAATCACATTTCCCTCGCTTCTTTCCGATTTTCCGTTCGATTTTTCCGCGTGATTGCGAAACTTTCGGGGCCATTCAAACGTTAAAAATAGCATACCACGTTCGATCAGCCTCGTTTATTCGAAATTCTTCTTTCCGCAATTAAAAGAACAAAATGTCCCATTTGCTAGTTCTCCCGGAAAAACTCGGAAGAAAGTTCTTCGACTATCCATTGTTGACGCCCTACGAAAAACTTCTGCCCCCTTCTCGTCCTTGCTTTCTTCCCGGTGGATAAATGAGGGTTCATCACGGACAGGATAAATTAAATTCATAAGAGGATTATCGAGAATCACGGGACTAAACAAAATCGAATTTAATAGCGGCGGTGACGTTGTCTAGACACGATAATATGCTAACTTTTGATTCGCCCAAGTTTTCTTTCACGGATTCTCTGTCATAATTACCAAAATGGGAAAACTTGCCGCATGAATATTCATGAAAAAGGGTGCGAAGGTTTTAAACAAAGTCACTTTGCATCGAATCGTTGAGCATTGAGTAATCTTGTGATCTCTCTTATGAAAATTCTCCTCCACTTGAGAGTTAGCTCTCAACTTGAGGCTTAACCTTCATCTTCAGAAGTGATCGATCACTTAACTTGAGGGTTAACCCTGAAAGTTGAGAGTTAGCCCTGAAATTAGAGGATTAATCCTGAAATGTGAGGATTAACCCTCAAGTTAAGGGGAACTTCCGTAAGGGCTTTCTTGGAATTGGAAATTTTTTTTGTGTATCCTAAATATACTATTTGACATCTTGTTTTTCCGAACTACGAAACTCGCCCTCTAGGATGCGATCGGGGAAAGGGGTCTTAATTTTTTCATCGCGTTCGCGCGTCCGCGAGTCGTATCTGTAACGAGGGGATTATTACTCGCTGTCGCAAGACGCTCCGTGTCGCAAGTCCTCCTGTATCTATTCAGGTTTAATCGTACATGCTTGGAGAACCGGCCTCGCGTAACCGCGGATCATGGCAAAAAATCGCGTCGAGCCGCATGCGTCAAGATAATGCGACCGGATAAACGCAACCCTTTCCGGCAGAACCAGATGCGCTGCCCCATGGGTTCGCGGACCCATCGCATTCCACGCGCTTTCCCGTAGTTGTTACAGTGAAATTGAACAGAAAATAGGTTATGGGAAGAAACGAATCCGAAAAACTTGCCCTTTCGAAATCTCAAACTTCCTCGGATTGAATAGGCCAAATTATGCTGTTTAGTAATATTTTTTGCTCTACTAATCTATCTATTCAATAGAAATATTGCGATTACTATAAAATGATAAGCATTCATCAATTCAATAATTCGGAACATGTTTCTTTTCGATATATCCTAATAATTCTAGTTTTTATACAAACTTTATGAATAATTTTTATAAAAATTTTTATAAGGTCGGTTTCGTGAAAGTTTCATAAAATATGCATTTTTGATGAAAAAAATTTTTATAACAATTTTGTTCGACATTTTTAAAAATATGAAAAAATTTTTCCAACCTTTTTTGAATCATTTTGCTAATTTATATACCATTTTCATCAGTTTATGAGGCTCTAGCTCAAATTTCGTTTCAAAAGAAATTTAAAAATTTTTTGGAGGCAGCGGGATTTGAACTTGCGACTTTTGCATCAGAAATCCGATAGTCAACTTTCTTGTCCATCAAATATATGTCAATGTCTATGCTTATTTTCAATTTGAGTCGGAGAATTTTCAAATCCTATAAAATCACATGTTTTTACGTTTTATAATTTTTAAAAAACGTTACGAATATGATTTTCTATACCCTTGTGTAATAAAAACGTATCAAATATTACTATAAGAGAAATTCCTCATATCAGGAGTTTTTTTATAAAAATATGAAACTTTTCATAAAAATCGCGGAATTTTCATGAAAATAAAGGTTTTATTGGAAAAATTTGGAGACTTTCAATTGTTTTTATAAAAAAACAGATGGACTGTATGAAAATTTTTACAGATTTTATAAAACCACTGTATAAAAATAAAAAATTTTATATAACTTCGATAAAATCGACCTTATAAAAAAACAAATTTTCATAAATAATTCACTGATTTCATAAAAATTTTGCGTGTTTTTATAAAAACTACAATCACTAGTGTAGTAAATATACTCTAATTAATGAGTCTCAGTCGTTCTTATACCACAAGAATTCTTATTATTTTCATCGATTGCCTTCAATTCTCATTAATTTCCCTCGATTTTCATCAATTCCCATTCAGTTATATCAATTAACGTCAACACGTAACAAGAAATATAGAAATATGTGACTGTTTCGAAATGTTGACCATTGTAATAGCCGAATTTATCCTAATTCCGTACTCAGATTGCGAAAAATGACTATTCTGTTAGTCGAGCAATCTATTGTTCTTCGTAATAGTGAATTTTTGACTTACGAAATGTAAGAGTGTCACACTCTTACATTTCACTCGCCGTATGATTCACGAATATCCCGAGCTGAGCGGGCGATGAGCCCTCGCGCATTTTCCGTCTTCCGAGGAGCACGTTCGCCTTGTACGTGTTCGCTCGTCCGACCGCAGGAAATCGCATTATTGGCCTATTATCGTGTACTTTTCGCGAGAGGCGACTTCCGTGTGCAAAGACTGCCGCGAACTTCCAAGCGAGAAATTGAGTGAATCGACAAGCCCGATTGTTTGCGCAAAGACAATCGTCGGTGCCTGTAATAGAACGGCGAAGAAGGTAGAAGAATACCTTGAGTACCTATAGAGGAACGATGTTCAGGATTTTTCGATGAGTTGCTACTGTTTATCCTTGATCAACTTCAAAAGAACGGAATTCGGTTCTTCGCGGTTAGGAAACTTGACTTTATAAATTCGATACACTGAGTCACTCTGAATGAGAGGGTGGCTTCGAGAAACTAAAAATCACATGTTCAACATCAGAAATTATTTTACAAAGTTGAGAGTTTAATCGACCGAGGGAAGAAATATTTCACTACAACATGATATATAAGGTATAATTGAGGGGTGATTCATTCTGGGAGTCAACTTGGGAATCAAACTGGGTGTCATGACTCCTATTGACTCCCATAATGGGAGTCACGGAAAGGGCCGTCCCTGGATTTTGCGGGGCCTGAGGCTAAAATTTTAGCCGGGCTTCCTCAATTAAATGTTGTTATGAATGATAAATTGAAATTTTGACGTTTCGGAAATATTACGAGTCTGGAAATATTGGAGTATAGAAGTTTTAGAACTTTAAAGATTGGAAATAATTGAGTTTTGACATTATTGAAGGTAAAAACTCAAGGTTTTGAAATGAGGTCTGGAAATTTTGCAACTTTCGAAGTTTGTACGTATTTTGAAGTTTTAAGGTCTAGAAATTTTGGAATTTTGGAAATTGTAGAACTTTGAGACTACGAAATAATGAAGTTTTGGAACTTATAAAGCTTTGGAATTTTTAATTTTCGAAGAATTATGGAGTTCTGAAGTTTTGGAAGTTTCGGAAATTCTGCAAGTTTTTAAAATTTCGGAATTTTGCATTTTTTCAGAATGTTCGAAAACTTTGAAATTTTAGATTATATTTTTAAGATTAAAAGTTTATCAAGTTATGATAAAATTCGAACTTTGAAAAGTTTTTCAAATGTCGGAATTTTTAAGTTTCGAGAATTTCCGAGAACTTGAAGATTTTTAAGAATTTTGAAGATGAAAAATTATCGAGTTTCGACATTTTTGGAGTTCTGGGAATTCCGCATACTTTCAAGTATTTCGAAGTTTATAATCGAAGAAATTTGAAAATTTTTGACATTTCAAGATTTTGAAAGCTTTGGAAATGTCGGAATTTTATGGAATTTTGAAGCTTTGAAGAATTATAAAGTACTGGAGTTTGAAAAATTTCGAAAATTGTGTGAGTTTCAAAAATGTTGGAATTTCGAAGTTTCCGAAAATGTCCAAGAACTTTGAAGTTCTTGAGAATTCCAAAGATTACAGGTGATTGAGTTTTGACATGTTTAAAGCTTAACATCGCTGGGGATGATGACTCTGAACTTGTGAATCATGACTCCCAAATTGGGAGTCATGTGGGAGTCGACTCCCATGACTCCCGTTTATCGGAGAGCGAATCGCCCCTCGGGCATATAATATAATGGAAGGCACAATCCAGCCAGACCAACCAGATTTGTCTGTAGTCTAATCACGCCAATCTGATTGTACGAACCAGATCAATCTTGTTGGTATATCTCAGTCTTGCAACTAGAATGATTCAGTACCATTAACTAGATCGATACTGAGTCCGTGTTGAACTTTACAGTACTAGTTGCAGGCGAAACGAAAATTGTCATCGCCGATAAATTTTCCTCATTTTCCAGCGAAGCAATAAGTCGCTGCAGTCTTGCCAGTAAAAAGCGTACGGTCACGGGCTCGAGGCGTCCCATCAATTATCTCGCGGGGGTAGCTTTTGCGCCGACGAAAGCGCCCGCGTCTAATGATTCCCTCGTTTCCGAGGCGATGGATTGCGCCCGCTCGGCGTCTCTTCCCTTCGGATTTCCTCGAGCGTCGAAAATGGGATGGAGCTGGCTTTGATTCCCACGACAAATTGGCTGGGGGCGGAATGGGAGTAGCGAGCAATGCCTAAATAAACGGTTGCGCGCGGCCACAGGGGCAGCGGAGGTATGAAAAATGGACGAAATCATCCGTTGCACGCGAACCCAAAGATGATTACTTGCCTGCCCCGTGGCCCATTCTTTTCTCCTTTCCAGGCTCCTCATTACCGTGCGATCGGGACGCGCTCGTGAAAAATCGGCCGAAGAAATGAGCCTCCGAGGCTCCCCAGTCCAGTCATCCCCAATGGAATCGGAGTCGATTCCACTCGGGAGAATTGAGGAATTGAGATATCAGGATTATTAACTCGGGATTACTGTGGCTAATGAGGCGTTCACGTCGGGTCTGTTCGACCGTGATGGTCAGCGTTTGTACTTCCGATGATGAATTTTGCGTACTTATTGTCAGAAGAACGGTACTTCCATTTTCGAAGTCAAATGGATGGCTTTTTTTTCCTCATTCTCATCTCCATTTTGAGAACTAAAGCCGAAAAAAGGCAACATCTTGGAAATATTGACAGCGAGTTGAGACTTTCAGAGCTCATTTGTGCATGGTGCCTGACATCGAATTTTCGGGCGTCCAAGGGTTGTTTTCCCTCAAGAATTTTTTATCGATTCGGAAAATTCAAGAAATTCGAGGAATCTCAGAATTCTTTCATCATGCAGAAACTTCTCGATTCGTTCCAAATAACTTGGTTGGAAAACTTCGTGTTCGAACTTAGTTGTCAACGAACGAACATCCAGAAATGATGGTGAATATCAAAAGGCTAGCGATCTTTGGGATAACAAAATAATCAAAAAGAACTCGGAAGTTTTGAATACGTAAGATTTGAATATTTTGAATTGTACATTCATGGATAAAAGTCGTATTAACGCGTCGTCATTTGTAACGGTGATGAAAAAAATTTGGATTGTCGATAGTCAAAAACAATAAAAAAACTTTTTTGTTCAATTAAAAAAAATTTCTCTCTCAAAAGAATTTTTTAAATTGAACTTTTTATTGCAAAATTCCTGACTAATGCGGCGATTTTGAAGTTCCCAGTCCACTTGTTAGCAAGTTTTTAATTGAGTTTTTCCTTGCTTACGAAGTGCAATGTTCTGATGTATTATGTATATAACGTTACAGAATAAGTATAATAATACATCACACTCAGAATTTATGTTTTTCACGTCTAGTTTCACTATATAAGTCTTACGTAGAATTTCTGGCGAGGGGGGGGGGATCTGAAAATCTTATGAAATCTTACTTGGGGGAGGGGGGGGGGATGTCAAAAAAGTCGTAAAATCGTATTACGTCATTTATGGACGATCCCCTATCTGATGTGAAAAAGTGCGTACTATTTCCACTGTTGTCTTTTTACGAACGCATTTATTTCACGTTTTTGCGATCTCAATTTTCTTCTCTCATTCTAATGAGATCAGGCGAAGGTATTGATTTGGGACGGACTGATTCGACCGCATTCTTCGATGATTGCACCCGGCCCTTGGGAATTTCGATCGTAGAATTGAATCGGATAATTCGTGCAGAGGGCCCGAAATCGGTTATGAAATCGGAGGAAATTTAGTGTGGGGGTAGTCCATTATGTGGATGTTCGATAATAAATCATGTGTTTGGAGGAAGTAACTAAACATTCATCATATATTATGAAATTCGTAGGGGGTCGTCCATACATTACGTGAGACGATTTTACGACTTTTTTGACACCCCCCTCCCCCGAGTAAGATTTCATAAGATTTTCAGAACCCCCCCCCCCCCTCAAATCTTACGTAAGGCTTATAATATGGTGAAACTAGACGTGAAAAACGTAAATTTTCAATATGATGTATTCATGAAGTTCTACATGAATGAATTACTGTATTCTATAATGTTATATGTACATAACACATAAGAACATTGCACATCGTAAGCGAGGAAAAACTCAATTACAAAATTTCTAACTAGTGCATGGACAAGGAACTTCAAGATCGCCGCATTAATCAGGCTCTTTTGGAAATAAAAAGTTCAATACAAGCAATTCTTTTTGAGGGAAAATTTTTTTTTTATTTGAACAAAAAATGTTTTTTATTGTTCTTGACTATCGACTGTTGAAATTTAATTAATCGCTGTTACAATTGTAACAGTGATACGACTTTTATTCATAAATGTGGAATTGAAAAAATTTACATCTTACGTAAGATTGTCATTTACCACCCCCTCCCCCCCCCCTTCCCACCGCAAGATTTAGTAAGAAGTCCGCTGACCCCCTCCCCCCCTCAAAAGTCTTACGTCCTTAGGTCCGTCGTAATTAAATGTACAGGCCTTCAAAAAAAGATCGCAGCGAGAGGTGTAGTGATGGAAAACGGGAAATTTGCCGAGGTGGCTACTATGAAAAAAAACTGTAACTCGAAGCTTTCGATTCTCCGAGGAAACTTGGTTGCATATATTTTTTCATTCTTCGGAGTACGATTTGCTTGCAAATTTTGGGTCACTGCGCTACTGCATTCATCTTTCGAAAATTATGCAGTGAGTCAGCAAAAACAGGAGGGGTAATTTCAGGTTGGAAAGTGAGATTCCCCCGGGGCCAAATTTCGAACCCGAACACGCATAATCGCAATTACGAATTTTTGTTTGGAAGAAAAACGGCGATCGTGGGTCACGCGGCGACGTAACGAGCCAAGTGCATGTGCATCCCGGCCTTTTAATTTCCCGTGCGCGACCAGTTGCGTGTGGATATTGTAGAATAATTTATTCGGGCCTGGAATTCCATACACGAAGAAGAATTTCAAGCGTGTTGGATTTTTGGGGTCATTTTTGAGGTCAAACAACTACAATTTAGTGGAAAGTACTGAATTTATGTAGTAGGCATAATACGGAATAAACAAATTTAGTAAAAATTACAAAATCCTCATAGTTGTTTATAATCGAGTAGGAATAACGGTATTTAGTAGTTTGAATCAAAATATATAGTAGTTTTGATCAAGTGAGAACTGAATAGATGTAGTTGAATCAGACGTAGAGATTTAGTCAATTCTTCTAAATTTATTTTGCCAGTCCAATTATATTCTTGAGGTGATTTTTGTATAAAGAAGTGCAAAAAAATTCGATTAACCATTGTATTTCGTGACTTGAATGTAATGTTGAATTCACAAAAAGAATGAATGAGGAGTTGAATTTACGAAATTTCTAAAATATTGAAAATTTCTGAAATTTTGTTAAATTCGGAGAATTATGGAAATTTTGATAATATTCAGAATACATGAAATTTGGTAAACGTGTATAACTTCCGGAATTTGCAAGATGACAAAAATTTTGGAAATTTCCAAAAATTTCCGAAATTCTCAAAATAAGCAAAAATGCTCAAACATCACCAAAATTACTGTTACCGAGTTTATTAGGTAAAATCGAGCATAGATATGATCCGAGAGAGCATATAAAACCAAAAAACGCTTATCTTCACTTCTAACTTCCCCTTGTTTTGCGTAATTCCTTGGAGTCACTTTCATGGCTCGACACCGAGAGCCAAGAGCGGAGTCAAGTGCAGCGTTAATTCAACGGCACGGGGCTAAGGCCATTAGCTCTCGGAGCAGTCGACACGGAGGCCCCTTTTTTACAATCTCCCCAACATTAAAGCTGAATGTATAGCGCTGCTACATTAAGTAAAACAATTTAGTAAAAACAACGCGAATTTAGCGAAAGTACCAAATAACTTTAGTGCAATACGAACCAACTAAACATAATATAGTCGATTTTACCCAATCAATTCAGTAAGCTGACTGTAGTCGAGAATACTATACACAATATTTGCTATGAAATTAAATTTATATATGATCGATTTTACTGAATTAAATTCATTTGAGACAATAAGTTCATCAGTTATACTTTAAGGTGAATTTCAAAGAAATTTACTAAACATACAAAGCTGTTCTAGCAATAGTACATTGTTGTGCAAGCTGGCATTGGTGATTAAAGGGTTGTGGCGCGAGCCGAAGGCGAGTGCCACAATTATTTCGTCAAAATTGACAATTGCCAGCGTGTGCAATATAGTACTTTTCTTCACGCTAGCCGAAAAATACATTTGAAGTACCAATTTTGAGGTTAGAGTGAAGAAAAATTCTTTTTCCCAACGCCGTGGAGAAAATGCGATTTTCTCCACGGCTCAAAACGTAGAAAATCGTATTTTCTCCACGTTGTTGGAAAAAATATAGTCCTCAACTTGTGCAGAAGGGCTTTTTTAACGAATGTGAAGTTTGCAACATGAGCCGGAGGCGAGTTTTGCAATCACATTCGTTAAAAAAGTTCCTTCTGCATTCGTTGAGAAATATACGCGTTCCCCCCGAGAATCCATTCGTATACGCGAATTCTCGCTTCCGCCACATCCGCCTGCATCGAATCAAATCCAGTCCCATTTTTCTTACATACTTACCCCGCGCTCGAGTGCACCCAACTTTTTTTCCACTCCAATCCGAGAACCCCGGGAATAAAATTATTATAATTACTTCATGACGGCTCATTGAGATGAAAATGTCATTCCCAGCAGGTGCAGGCTTTTTTCCGCATTTTTCCTCCACGAGTTTTTCTGGAATTTCGGCCGGTTTAATTAGGTTAATGAAACTTTAGTTCCTAATAGGGGAGAAAATGTGATTCGAGGAAAATTTCAACAAACCAAGTGAAAAAAGTCGGTTTTTTTTTTTTTTAATGAGCGAATGGATAGAATGCGCTGATGCGTTTTTTGGAGTGTGGTGGTTTTCGTTGTTTTACATAGGGAAATGGATGAGAAAGAATGAAGTGTATTTGATGAAGCGTGTGCCGGTGACCCTCGTGTGCACCGGAATTCGCTGGCCACGCTCGGATAATTTCGTGGGGTGGGCTTTGAAATTAAATAGGAGATTGGAACGAGAGTTTTATTCGTATGAGTAATTCGGTAAATGACGGATTATTGAATTTTATAGTAAAACTATTTATAAAATTGAATCAGCGCTAGCTTCAAAAAAGCTTTCGAAACTTCGAATAATTATATATACAGTTATGAACTTTTGAAGGTTTTCAAAAGTTTTGTAATTTCGAGGTTTTTGAGAATGTTCATATATTTTGAATTTCTGAAGCTTAAAAGTTACGGAATGTTTTTAGAATTCCAACGAATTCGGATACATTTTCGACTTTCCAGGCATTTTGAAGTTCTGGGGTTGTAAAATTTCCGAATTTTCCAAGTTTTTAAGCAATTATGAAGTTCTGAAGTTTTGGGAGGTTCGGAAATTTTGACCTTTTTGGAGAATTTTTGCAATTTTGAAGTTGCCAATTTTGTTATTTTTCAAGTTATAGAAATTTCGAAAGTTATGAAGTTACGAATTTTTGTTAATTTTGGGATTCTGCAGTTTTGACGAATTTGGATGAATTTCAAAGTTTTGACGTATTATGGAATTTCGAAGGTGTAAAATTCTGTAACTTTGAAAGCTTTAGAAATTTGAAACGTCCAGGAATTATTAGAGGATAAATTATTATAAAACTCTGAACTCTTGGAAGTTTCGAATGTTTTAGGATCTTGATGTTTTGGGAAATATTCAAGAATATTGAAGTTTTAAAATAATAAATCAGACCACTTGAAAGTTTACCTGTTTCGAAAAATTTCGAAGAATTCCGGAGTTTGGAAGCGCAGAAGTGTCAAAATTTTTCACATTCAAAATTGTTGTAGCTTCAACCAACGTGTATGAATTTCGATGTTTCGAGAGTGTAAGATTCTCTAAGAATTCCAAAGTTTCCGAACTTTCGAAGCTTCAGAAAATTCAGAAGTTCTTCAATTTTGAAGTTTTGAAAAATTAATTCCAAGAGTGTAGAACAAAAATGCATGTAGAAACAAGTTAATCTTTTTATTAGAAAAACTTGATAAATTGTGTCGAAAAATCTTCGAACGCTGTACAGGTCGAAAACGTCACATATAATTACATGTTCAGCAAAATCCGAATATTTTTTCAGCAATACACTTCAATCTGGCTGTTAACTAAACTAAAGTAAATAAAATTTCTCATAACAATGTCACTCGTTTGACCAGTGTGTTTCTCCTACCTAATTACTCTGCTGAGTTAACATGAATCTCAACGCCCTCGGCATTTTTCACGACACGTTTTTGTCATGCCCATTCGTACATCGATTTAATGACGCGCAGCGAACGAAAGGAACAAGCAAAAAACATGAGCGATTCAGTTCCGAGACATAACATAAAATTAGAGTTGGCAAGATTTTACAGCCTTCGCCGCAAAAGAATCCGATGTTCGCGGTATGTAAACTAATAATATAAATTTGTCCAATTAAAAGGGTCTTCGATAAATCGGTTCTGGGACGGGACGAAAACTCCATAGACGTGCAAAATGCAATAAAACAATTTAATTGAGCCCGGCGCGAATGTAACGAGCGCCAAATTTCTCGTTCGGGACAAAAAGCCGGGCGCGGCCGAGAAGAAAGATCTCGGTCCCGAGATTTATAATCAAGACGAATCGTCGTTCGCAGCGACAAGCGATAAAAAGCGTCGCGTCTTTCGCGCGGGGGAACACGAGATTTAATTTGTACCGTCGTGATACGTTTCAATCTTTCTTTCTTCCGGAATGATGATGTCAATAAATAAGGCCTTGCAAGACAGAAGGGACTAGGAAAGATTTTGCTGAAGCCTTGAGCAACGCATGCATTTTTCGAGTCATTTTACGCTGAGAACAAAGGTCCAGTGGAAATGACCGAATTTCCGTAGTTGTGCCAAGTTTTTGAAGTTTTTTAGGGCCTGAGGCAAAGATTTTAGCTGGGGTTCCTCAATTAAATGTTTTTATGAATAATTGATTGAAATTTTGACGTTTCGCAATTATTACGAGTCTGGTAATGTTAGAATATAGAAGTTTCAGAATAATTGAGTTTTTACATTTTTGAAGGTCAAAACTCAAGGTTTTGAAATAAGGTCTGGAAATTTTGCAATTTTTGAAGTTAGTACGTACTTTGAAGTTTTTGAGTCTAGAAATTTCACAACTTTTCAAATTGTAGAACTTTGAAATTTAGAAATAATGAAGTTTTGGAACTTATAAAGCTTTAGAATGTTAAATTTTCTAAAAATTATGGAGTTCTGAAGTTTTGGAAGTTTCGGAAATTCTACAAGTTTTTAAAATTTCGGAATTCTGAATTTTTTCAGAATGTTCGAAAACTTTGAAATTTTAGAATTTTTAAGATTGAAAATTTATCAGGTTTTGACATGTTTACAGGTCTGGGAATTTGGCAAGTTTTGAAGTGCTCGAATATTTTGAAGTTATGAAGCTTAGAATTTTCGAAATTTGAAAAGTTTTAAAAATGTCGGAATTTTGAAGTTTTCGAGAATTTCCAAGAACTTGGAAGTTTTGAAGAAATTTGAAGATAAAAAATCATCAAGTTTCGAAATTTTTTAAGTTATGGGAATTCCGAATACTTTCAAGTATTTTGAAGTTTTGAAATCCAGAAATTTCGAAAATTTTGAAATTCTTCGATTTCGAAGAAATGAAATATTCAAGTTTTTGAACTTATAAAGCTTTGGAATTTGAATTCTTCGAAGAATTGTGGAGTTCCAAAGTTTTGGAAGTTTTGAAAATTCTACAAGTGTTTAAAATTCCGGAATTCTACATTTTTTCAGAAATGTTGAAAAACGTTGAAATTTTTGAATTTTTAAGATTGAAAATTTATGAAGTTTTGACATTTTTACAGTTCTGGAAATTTTGCAAGCTTTGAAGTGCTCGAATATTTTGAAGTTACGAAGCCTAGAATTTTCGAACTTTGAGAAGTTTTTCAAATGTCGGAATTTTGGAGTTTCGAAAATTTCCAAGAACTTGAAGGTTTTTAAGAATTTTAAAGATGAAAAATTATTAAGTATTGACATTTTTCGAGAAAGTCCGAGAATTCAGAATTTTTCGAGAAATTTAAAGATCACAGATAATGGAGTTTTGACATGTTTAAAGTTTGACATCGCTGGTAATAATGACTCCGAACTTGGGAATAATGACTCTCAAATTGGGAGTCATGTGGGAGGCGACTCCCATGACTCCCATTTATCCGAGAGTGAATCGCCCCTCGATCCAACTACTTATTACCAGACTAGAGTTAATTTCCCACTACTCATAGGAAACTGAGGAATACTAGACTCAGTTGGATTCTCACTAATTCAGAGACAGAATGGGCATGCGGACGGTGCGTCTTTTGTATTCCGGGGCTGTCCGGGGCTGTCCGGGGCGACTCGCGTCCGTGTGTCACGTCGCGTTCCGTAGGTTGTACTTGGTTGTACCGGGTTGTACCGCGAGGCGCAACAGTGTCCCTTCGTCAAAACGCGAGTGAACGCGAGTGCGCGGGGCACGCTCATACGAGCGCGGAATACACGCGGAGCCCAATAGTCCGAGCTTCGCGTACACCGCGGACTTGACTTACGTACGTTTGAGAATACATTATGTAAGCAAAAGGCAGAAAAAGAAACGCGGCCCCCACCTCCGGGGCCTTCCATCCTTGGAGCATCAGGCCATAGACCTTTGGCGCTCCACACGACACACCGAACGATATGTGGGCCGTTCCATGCCGAACAGGCTTGAGTTTCGCGAAAGTTTCATTATTAGATTCGTCGATTCTTGCGGGAAAATACAGTAGTCAAGGACGTAGCCAGAAATTTCGTTCGGGGGGAGCTGAGGTGATTTTTACTTGACATTAATTCAACCATTCGAATAGTAAAATGTTATTAGAAAATTATGGAAATATCCTAATCTCTCAAAATTTTCAATACTATTTGATATCTCTGGAATTTCCCGAATGGTTAAATCGTCCAGACCTTTGAAATTCTCGAAATACTCCAAACTTTGGGGATATGCGAAATTGTTCAAAATCTTGAAATGTTCGAAATGTTTAGAATCATCAAGTTTCTCAAAGTTTCAGAAATTCGTTGAATTTTAGGAAATTCAATAACTATGGAAGTATTGTAATTTTTCAGAATTTTCAAAAATTTTTCAAATCTCTGAAATTTCTGAAATTTTCAAATTCTGAAGAGATCAAAAATTCCTACGAGTTTGAAAGTTTTCAAAATCCCCTAAACTTTGAAATTTTTCAAAACAATCGAAAATCGTGAAATATAATATTAAAAATGTTCCAACTAAAGAAATGTTTCTTGACATTTTAGAAACTTCTAAAATTTTGAAAATTTCAAGAATTATGAAAAGTGCTTCAATTCTCAAGATTTTTGAAACTTTTTTTAATCTCTGAAATTTATGAAAATTTTTGTAATTCTGAAAATTGTGAAAATACTAAAAACTTCCGGAATCCTTTGAATTATTAAAAATCTCGAAATAATTCGAATTATCAAGTTTCTCAAAATGTGAAGAATTCATAAAATTTTCGTAATGTCAAGAATTATGAAAATATTTCAAATTCCCAAAATTTTCGGAACTTTTACAAATCTCTGAAATTTACGAAAATTTTGAAATTCTCGAACTTTTCAAAATTGCAATAATTTCCAAAATCCTCCAAATACTTGAAACTTTAAACATTCTCAAAATTGTTGAAAATCTTGAAATTTTAGATATGTTTCAAATTGTTATGTTTCTGGAAATGTCAGAAATTCGTAAAATTTTCGTTATTTCAAGAATTAAAAAAATATTATTGTGAACTTCCAGAATTTTCACAACTTTTTAGACCTTCGAAATTACCAAAATTATCCAATTTTGAATATTTTCAAACTTGTAAAAACTTGTAAAATCCTCGAAATCCCCCAAACTCTGAAAATTCCCAAAATCGTTGAAAATCTTTGAATATTGAAAATATTAAAAATTATCAACGTCCTCGAAAACTTCGACACTCGTGAAAATCAGTATTGTTTCACTATTTTTTTCGAATCATACTTTTTTGCAATATGCTAGATTTTTCAAATTTTCCAGAATTTCGGAGGGGGCTGCAGCCCCCTCAGCCCCCTCCCTGACTACGTGCTTAGTGAGTACTAAACGACGCTATCGGATTTTTCTAGTGTTTTGGTAGTGCTTAGTTAGTACATGTAGACACTATACTGTTGGAGTGTCTTTCAATAGCGAAACAATAGTTGAACTACAGGAACACAAGTGTTACTGTACTGTTTGATAGTATGTCCGGACGCCATATAGTATATTGGTATATAGTATATTGGGTACTACTGAACTCTATCGAATTCTTCTAGTATTTTTGTAGTGCTTAATAGTACATCAATAGTGTTTCCAGTAGTGTGTGATAGTATTGTATAGTGTTAGAGAGACTATCGAGCACTGTAAAGCACTTTACACAACACTTTTGAGAACTACAGGACACTCTTCATGCGTTCAGTGGCTTTCTGCATTATTCAATAGCATATTTACAGTATTTTCGGTAGAACTATATTATCTAACACTATAGAATACTATTGAGAACTATATAATACGATTGACAACTAGAATTTTCGAGAATTTCGAAGTTTTAGAACAATTTTCAACACTTTTGAAGATGTAAGTTTTTAAAATATATCCATCTAATTAGATATTAAAATAATCAAAGTGCAAAATTATTAGATCAAAATTTCGATGCAAGGAAATCCCAAATTCCAAAATCTCCGTCCAGGAAAATTCGCGATTCGAAGCATTCAGGCTTGCACGTATTATTCAAAACCTCCAAGCTCGTAATTTTCGACCCTCGAATTCGAAAAAAATGTTCGCATGGAACGCTCCATTTACAAGTACGAATTTCGTGCCAACGGCTACGAGATGGAACGCGGGTGTACAAAAAAATCAACGGCTCCGAAAACAATGCGCCTCCGCGAAAAAAGGCGAAAAACGACGGCGCGATACGGACACCGCATTTTTACAAATTGTCTGAGTTTTATACTTGTTTTTGCAACTTCTTTTCTTCCTCCATGAGGACAAATGTGTCCCGGACTTTTTGTAGCCCTGGTCGTGTATTCGGAGAAATGGCCCGATATTAAACGTCAGTTTTTACTGTTTATGATAGCGCGGATTCAACCGGATCGTTCGTAGTTTCAATGATGCATGTAGGGGTTTTTTTTGCTTATTTATTCATGGGTTTACTAGAAGTTTGAAAAGGATGGGTCATGGATATTTTTTGCTGTCGAATATTCAAGAGAGTTTTCGAGTTTTACACTGAAAAAAAGGGTTTGGTAAAAATTACTGCATTTTTATGGTCGTTAGTGATTAAGTAGTGATAATTAGAGTATTTAGTAGTTTGGACCGGAAGAAATTGTAATCTCAGGGTGTAAAGAACTGAAATAATCTAGCTGAATTGTACTTCAAGATTAAGTTTATTTTCGTAAATTTATTTTGTCAGTCACGTTCATATATGATGGTTTTTAGGAAAATGAGTAGAGTGAAATTAAAAAAAAAAAAAAAAAAAAAAAAACACTAAAAACTCACTACAAAATGTCGGTAAAATTATAGAAAATCAGTCCAAAGTCTGGAAATGTACTAATAATAATGAAAAAAATCACGTAGTATTTTCCCTGAGAATAAATACCCCGGGAAATTTTCCATTTCAATTTTATCGCGCTCGAAAAATTTCCCTCCAGAGCTCGCATGCACAATTTTTCCTCGTATGGAAACATGAGCATATACGTTCGAATAACATCAAGAAAACATTTCCTTATTCACTTGTTTCCCTCCGAAGCCATCATTTGCTTGATGGAACTGCTTTTCACTCGCCCCGAGGGAAAATATTATTATTGTTACGGAGACGAGCGCTTTGAACAAAGCTATGGAAAACGATACAAGACTACATAATATTATAATATCGACTCTCCCTGAAGTGGTTCTCATTTCACTTCCTGTCGGTGTGCAAGATTTCATTGCATTTATCTGGTTGAAATAACTATATGTCTGCATTTGAGGTCGATTCACTCCGCGATTTTATATTAGTTTCGTCCAAGGACGTAGCCAGAAATTTCGTTAGGGGAGAGCTGGGGTGATTTTTACTCGAAATTAATTCAACAATTCAAGAAGTAAAATGTTATTAGAAAATTATGTAGATATCCTAAATTCTCAGAGTTTTCAATACTTTTCGACATCTCAGATATTTCCAAAATGTTTGAAATGTTTAAAATTATTAGAATTCTCTGGATATTTTAAATTCTCGAAATACTTCAAACTTCGAAGATCTGCGAAGTTTTTGGAAATCTTAAAATGCTCGAAATGTTCAAAGTTATTAAGTTTCTCAAAGTTTCAGAAATTCGTTGAATTTTCGGAATTTCAAAAATTATGGACGTATTGTTACTTTTTAGAATTTTCAAAACTTTTTTAAATCTCTGAAATTTCTGAAATTTTTAAATTCTGGAAATTTCGAAAATTCCTAAGAGTTTAAAAATTTTCAAAATCCCCTGAACTTCGAAATTTATCAAAATAATCGAAAATCTTGTAATATAATATTAAAAATGTTCCAACTAAACAAAAGTTTCTTGTTATGTTAGAAAGTTGTAAAATTTTAAAAATTTCAAGAATTATGAAAACTGCTTCAATTCTCAAGATTTTTGAAACTTTTTTTAATCTCTGAAATTTCTGGAAAATTTTGTAATTATGAAAATTGTCAAAATATTAAAAACTTTCGAAATCCTTGGAATTATTAAAAATCTCGAAATATTTCAAATTATCAAGTTTCTCGAAATGTGGAGAATTCTTGAAATTTTCGTAATATCAGAGTTATGAAAATATTTCAAATTCTCAGAATGTTTGAAACTTTTACAAATCTCTGAAATTTACGGAAATTTTGAAATTCTCGAACTTTTCAAAATTCCAATAACTTCCGAAATCCTCAACATATTTTAAACTTTGAAAATTCTCAAAATTGTTAAAAATCTTGAAAAGTTGAAAATATTCCAAATTAAGTTTCTCGAAATGTCAGAAATTCATAACATTCTTGTAATTTCAAGAATTATGAAAATATTGTGAATTTCCAGAATTTGTTAAAATTTTATTAGAACTCGGAAATTTTCCAAATTGTTGAAATTTTGAATACTATTTTGAAACTTGTAAAAACTTGTAAAATCCTCGAAATTCCCCAAACTCTGAAAATTCCCAAAATTGTTTAAAATCTTAAAAATTACCAACTTCCTCGAAAACTTGGACACTCGTGAAAATCAGTGTTGTTTTACAATTTTTTAGAAACATACTTTTGTGCAACGTGCTGGATTTTTCAAATTTTCCAGAATTTCGAAGGGGGCTGCAGCCCCCTCCCTGGCTACGTGCTTGGTTTCGTCCTTTCGTCAATACGGTCACTCGGAGCATATTCAACAGTCGTTACTTTCACTAACTATAGTTTTACCGTATATCACTATAGTTGCAACCTTCACTCATACCAGCAAGATTGATATGCATCGTACAACCAGATTGTCGTCATCAGACACAGGACAAATTCAATTTGGTTGGTAGCCTTATACTTTCGGCAACTAACAGCTGTCGTACTTCCTTGAGACCAATTGATTTCGCATTGATTCCAAGAAAGTCCTGATGTTTTCAAGGCCGCACAACTGCAGTAAAACAATCCGTTAGAAAAGGACGACCTCGAGACGGCAAAAAACCGGTGGAACAACATAAATAAAAGATGAAAGGGAAAGTGGACGTGTGATTTTAAAAAAGGCACACCTGAACTCGCGGTAGCAGAAAGAAGGCCTCGAACGGGGGCATAAATATTTACCAGCGTAGTAAATAAATGCAAGTGATCCGGGAGAAAATAGAGGAAAAAGTTAAGAGGAGCGGATAACAGAGAAAACTTGGACGACGAATGGCCAAGGTTTACGGACCAATGCGACCGGTTACTCGGCCGCGAGACCTTTTAAATCTCGGTAACCGTGTCTGCCCGCGAGATTGAAGCCTCGCGAAAATAACATCGCTTTCGTTCGCCGCAACGCAACGAGTTTTCGTATCATTCAGATGAGGAATGTTACACTGCGCCGGACAATTACCTATGAGTTCATTATATTATGCTTTTCCTTTTATACATGCACAAAGGTGGCCCTCTTTCATGCACGAAATGTGGGCGCAAAATGGCATTTTTCATTGATATATAATAGTACAGCAGTGCGGAATAAGTGTGTGCAAAACGCTATTTTGCGCACTGTTTTTGCCAAATATTTCCGCACCAGTTTCGGAAAATTTTCAAACCGTGTAGAAATTTCGACATTTTGAGAAATTTTTATGAACTCTGCAAATTTTTCAAAATTTCCAAAATTCTTAAAATTTTCGAAAATTTCCAAACATTTCTAAAATTCCCGAAAATTTACGAAATTCACAAAATTGCCAAAAATTTCCAGAAATTACTAAAATTTCCGAAATCGTTTAAGATTTCGAAACATTTTCAAAATTTTGAAACGTCCAAACGTTTCTGAATTATAAAAATTTCAAAAAAATCATGAAATTTTCGAAAATTTTTTAAATCTTCGAAATTTTCGAATATTTCGAAAATTTTCAAACTTTCCGGAATTTATAATTTTTCAACAATTCTTAAAATGTTCCATTATATTCCAAACTTTACACTCACGGAATAAACTATTTTGCGCACTTGTTACATAATGTACTATTGTGTGCCTTGGTGCAGTAAACGACTGTGTATTGTCCTAGGATTTAAAAAAAAAACGCATTTTTTCCCTTCGGCGTAAAATATAGTGTGTGGATTGAGCGATCATCGTCCTCGACTACGCCTCGGTCTACTAACTTTCGAACGTGCAAACTTTTTTCGTAGTTTTCCTTAACCCAGAACTGGCGCCATAGTGAATGTCAAAATTAATTTTCACAGCGATCAAAAGTTGCTAAGAGCATGTCTTTTATTTTTTTGCAGAGTTCAAATCTTGGGCAGGAACTACTAGACCGCGTACTGAGGCATTTAAACCTCTTGGAAACCGCATATTTCGGCCTACGTTATCTCGATCACGAAAATCAAACAGTGAGTACGAGTCATTTGAACTCACGTGACAAGTTTTTCTTGAAAACCGCGTATTATTAATATTTCGAGTACCAGATTGGATCTCCTTTTTTCACGACTAAGTTCGTGATCGTGCAGCTCTCTAAATCTAAATTCTAAATTGGTTCGAATTCACTTAGTCATAATGAATCTTCAGCTACGAATTATAATTAGTAAAATTTCCACCGTTGAGCCCATGTATAATAGTACTGAAAATAATTCGAATGCAGTTAAATACGAATTGGGAGTAAAAAATCTGACAAATTTGAAATAGCAACTAGAAATTCACTGGCGAAATGAAAGAGAGTACATCGAATAACTACTCGCAGTCCACTCCCACTAACCGTGAATCACTTCATTTTCTAAATCGAATTCGAACCGATTGATTGACCTTTGAAAGCGAATCAAGACTAAATAACATGGAGCCCGGAGCAGCCACTTACGATTCCAGCCACGCGACGCGTCCCTCCCTCGTCTTCGTATTTCAAGATAGCGGCGATAAGACTATTTATTATCTCCCGGAAATGTCCAACGCGCTCGCAATATCCGCCCGGGACATTTTCGATAACCAAATAAATTTCAATTACATTCCAGCAATGGCTCGATCCCAACAAGAAAATCAACAAGCAGCTCAAGTTCCAAAAGGGCGACGCGAACCGCGACTCCCACACCCTGTATTTCGGCGTGAAATTCTACGCCGCCGATCCATGCAAGCTCATCGAGGAAATCACAAGGTTAGATTAGATTTAAGATTTTATCTTCACAAGCACGTAGCCAGGGGGGAGGGGCTTGTGAAAAACATTCAGGAAAACTTGAAAAATCTAGCATATTGCAAAAAAGTGTATTTTGCAAAAAATAATGAAACAATACTGATTTCAACGAATGTCAAAGTTTTCGAGGAACTTGATCCTTTTTTTACGTTTTCAACATTTCAAGATTTTCAATAATCTTGGGAATTTGCATAGTTTGGAGGATTTCGAGAGTTTCACAAGTTTTTAGGAGTTTGAAAATTTTTTAAACATCGAAAATTTCGAAAATTTCGATGTTGTAAAAAAGTTTAAAAAATATTTGAAATTCACAGTATTTTCGTAATTCCTGTAATTACAAAAATTTTTTGAGAAAATTGAAACACAAAAATTTCAAGAGTTCTCCACATTTCGAGAAACTTGATAATTTGGAACATTTCAAAATATTTAATAATTTAGAGAATTTCAAAGGTTTTCAGTATTTCAACGATGTATAAAATTCCAAAAATTATAGGCATTTCAAAGATTTAAACAAGTTTTGAAAATCTTGAGAATAGAGGCAGTTTTTATAATTCTTGAAATTTTAAAAATTTCACCAATTTCCAAAATTTCGAGAAAATTTTGTTTAATTAGAACATTTTTAACATATCTCAAGATTTTTGACTACTTTGAAAAATTTTCAAGTTTACCGGATTCCAAAAATGTTTAAAATTTTCGGCTTTTTCACAATTTTTAGGATTTCGAAAATTTTGGAAATTTCAGAGATTCGAAAATGTTTTGAAAATTCTGAAAATTTGCAATACTTCCATAATTATTGAAGTTCCGAAAATTTTTAAACTTTCAGAGATTCAAAAAAGTTTTGAAAATCTTGAGAATTAAGGCAGTTTCGATCATGCTGAAATTTGTAAAATTCATTAATTTCCAAAATTTCGAGAAACTTTTGTACAGCTGAAACATTTCTATTATATTTCAAATTTTTCAGCTATTTCGATGAATTTCAAAGTTTAGAGGATTTTCAAAAGTCTTAAACTTTGTGGAATTTTCAAAATTTTCAGAATTTCGAAAATTTTCATAATTTCAGAAATTAGAAAAATTTTCGAACATTCTGAAAATTCACAATACTCCGATAATTATTGAAATTCCGAAAATTTTTCTAGATATATTTGTAAATTTTGAACATTTCAAGTTTTTCAACGATTTCGCGAATTTTCAAAGTTCGGAGTATTTCGAGAATTCCAAAAATTTTGGAAATTTCAGAGATTTGAATGATTTGAAAAAAATCAGAAAGTTCTGAAAGTTCGTGAAACTTAAAATTTCAAACTCGCTGAATGAATGTTGAGTAAGAATCACCTTAGCCCCCTCCGAACGAAATTTCTGGTTACGTCCTTGATACCCCAAGAATCCCAAGATCCGTAAAATCCACGAGCTCGTTGTTCCTCGCTGAATAGTATCATTAACTTCGATTCCATTCGGGTTTTCTTGACAAAAATAAAAATTCCCAAGTATACTACGAAAACTTGAGTGAAGTAGATAAATCGCTGGTTCGAGTGTCACCGTATAAGTGTCCGAATAAGAAGCTTATCTCGCTCATGAATGCCCACTTAATCAACGCTATAGCTCTCTGGTTCGCGGGTCAAGGGGCCTTTTCCGAGTCAAACAGCATTCTGTAATTGGAAAAGTGTATTCCTACGAAGATTACTTTGCATGTTACGATATTCAAATAAATTACTATAACGACAGTCAAAGTGCCGAGAGGCAACAAAGGAAAAGCCAGACGAGGAATAGGTATCGGTCTCGTTATCTCGCGGAGCGACGTCTTGAATTCTAACGCGGGCTTGGAAAATACACCCCTATTCTTCATCCGCGAGAGTCCCGGTTTCGTTTCTTCGTCTCCTTGCAGGAGCCGAAATGAAAGAATCGCGCGATTCTCACGTAAAGCGTTGTTTATTTGCGCGACGTAGAATATTAGTTCGGGGGAATGGATCTTCTGAATTCGTTATATTATTGCGTTTCGGGCTTTAAGAGGGAGGGATTTCATAGATTTCATACACTACGGAAAGAGTCAAGTGGAAAGGAAGAGATGTAGTAAAAAGTTTTGGATAGATGTGTTACAATACGGACCAACCACATCAATGGTCGATTTTACTACATTTATTGAGTAATTTTACTTTGGTTGAAACTATGAGCTGAAATAGTTGCTACGACATGGAATTTATTGCTATTTTTACTGAAATCGATTTATTTGGAAACGAATGAGTTCAGTTGATTCGAATAATTTTTTTTGGGGGGAATTTACTGAATACATAGTTCTGCTGACAAAATTTGGTTAGTTGATTCTGCTACAAAGTTTAGCACTAAATTATTTAAAACTGTGGAACTATTGGAAACTTGAAAATTTTTCAACTCTGAAAATTTTCAAAATGTCCGAAACTTGGATACTTGAAACTTTCAAATTCGTTAAGTTTCTAAGCTATGAAATTTTGAAATTCTTCGAAACTTTGAAGTTTAGAAATTTCTAAAACTTAAAAAAGTCCAAAACTTGGGAACTCCTGAACTTCGAAATTCTTCAACATTATCAATTACTTCAACATTCTGAAACTGTTGGAACTTTTGAAATTGCCGAAACTTCGAGAATTTGATGATTTTTTAAAAATTCTGAATTCCAGGACTTACAATTTTCGATACTTGACAAATCCAGGAACACTTCAAAATTTCAAAATCCCGAGACTTTAGTTTTTGAGTTTCAGGGAATTTTACAATTTCATTTCCTAGTTTAGAGAATTTGAAAGAACTTTAAACCTTAAAAATCGTAAACTTCTGGAATTTTTCCAAGTTTTGGAAGTTTTGAATAATTTCAAAGTATATAGACTGAGAAGTCACTAAACTTTTCAAGTTTCGATAAAATTGTTGATTAACTTCAAAGTTCCGAAGCATTTCGAAGCTTTAAATTCGTGTGGTTTTAAAATTATGTAACTTTTCGAAGTTGTCAAGAAAGGTAAAAAATGTTCAGCATCAAATATGTTGACAGACAAAAAGTGTCGCGACTTTTTATCATAGCCAAGAATAAGTAATAAACCCGATATGCTGATTCCTCGCTGCATAAGCTTTCCTGCGATACACGCTATCAATGAATTCATAAATAAACCTGTACGCTCTCACCATCACGTAAGACAGTATTCTCAGAGCCACCAAAAAGCACCCAGTGTCTTCCTTCCCTCCGAAATGATTTTCTTCCTCGTACTGTTCTCCTTGTTCTCCACCCTGGTGTACGCATTGTATTACGATTGGAAAACGAAAGAAAAGTTCCGAAAATCCGGCATACCATACGGCCACAACTGGCCGATTTTCGGTAACTCAGGGCCAGTGTTGTTCCGTCTGAGACACTTCCACGAGAATCTAAACAGAGTGTACAACCTCTCCCCTGAAGCGAAATACGTAGTCTATTTCGACCTAACGCGCCCCGTGATACTCCTACGTGATTTCGAACTGATGAAACATTTGGTTGTGAAGAACTCCGATCAGTTCATCGATCGTCACCAAATAGTAGACGGAAAAGTCGACCCTATCGCCGCAAATCATCTATTCTTTCTGAAAGGCCAAAAATGGCAGAGAATGCGTCGTCTGTTGTCTCCGTCCTTCACAACCAACAAAATGAAGACCATGTTCGAGCTCATGACAGAATGCGCTGTCGACTTCTCCAACTCCGTTTACGAAATGACCTTGAAGGGTCCGGAACAAGTCTTCCAATTGAAGGATCTCTTCTCGAGATACGCTAACGACGTGATAGCTTCCACAGCTTTCGGTATAAAAATCGACTCCATCAAAAACCCCAACAACGACTTCTATCTTTTGGCCAAGAAAGCGTCTTCGCTGCAAGGCTGGTTCGTCTTCAAATTCATGGTGATGAAGAGTTTCCCTTGGATATCAGGCATTGCGAACGTCAAGTTGTTGGACGACAAGGTTATCCAGTTCTTCCGAGATCTTCTGAGGAACACCATCAGAACTCGAGACGAACGGAACATTGTCAGACCTGACATGTTGCAGCTCATGATGGATTTGAGGGGATCGCCTGATGAGCTTGATTCTACGCAGATCACTTCCAATGCGTACTCCTTTTTTCTTGGTGGTTTTGACACGGTAACGACGCAGACTTGTTTTTTGGCGCATGAAATCGCGGCTAACCCGGAGATTCATCGGAGGTTGCAGGAAGAGATAGATTTGACCTGGTACAGTTGGTGCTTTCGAATATTTAGGAAATTTCTTATCAAGGAATATTGATGAGATCGATATGGAAGATGTAACAAACTGTTAAAGGAATCGAGAACATCCTATTTTTCGTTCGGAAATTATGTAATAATAAAATTTGGTTTTTAACATTTTGATGTATGTGAATTTTGAAGACCGGAGTTTGTAAGAATTTTGAAAAATTTCCAACTTCAGAAGGTTGTTGAATTTTGGAAATTTTCGGGTTTTCTAAACTTCGAAAGTTTGGACGTTTTGGGATTCGAAGTTCCGAAGAGTTATGAAGTTCGAAAGTTTGGAAGTGTCAGAAATTTCGAAAGTTCCGGAACTACTTGAACTGTGAAACTTGAAAGAAACATTTAATGAGAATTTTTAAAACTTTACGAATGGAACTTTAATTCATGCTTCGACTAAGAACTTTTTAATAATGTACATTTCAATAAATGAATGACAATTAATTCATCAATTAATTGAATAATGTGAATTATAGTGAATTTTTTTTTAAAGAAATTTTTAATACATGTGAATTTTGAGGACTGAAGTTTGTAAGAGCTTTGAAAAATTCAAAAACGTATAACTTTCGAATGTAAAGTTAAAAGAAACTTCGAATTTTAAACTTCAAGCTTCAATTCCAAACTTTGAAATTCGACGTCAAACTCATGTAAAAATGTAAACTTGAAAGAAACTAGAAATGACGACTTCCATAATTCAACAAAAATAACCTAAATATCAAACTTCGATTCTAAACTTGAACCCTTAAAAAAATTGGAGAACTCCAATCAAATTCTCAGAAAGTTCTACTTTAATATCTCACTTTTACTTCTTCTATCAATCGCAATATCAGTTCATCGATATCATTCCTTGTTGTCACTCATTATCGAGTAGGGTTGTTGATATTCTCCAAAAATATCGATATCGATAATATCCGATGTCGACAATATTCGATATTTAGAGAAATATTGAATACAATGTCAATAATATTCGATATTTAGACAAATAACGGATATGGGATACGATATGTCGCGTCTGAAATATCGATATTCGATATCGAATGCTAAAAATATCAAGTATCAGAATAATGTCGAAAATATTAAAACATCACATGTGTAAAATATCAAATCTCGTATATCGATAGTATCGACTATCGAAAATATCCATAACCTCGAATACTGAACATGTAGATAACATCGATAGCATCGAATATCAATAATACCGAATATCAAAAACATCGCATATCGAGAATATCGATATTTGATGATTGATATCCGACAATAACGATATAATTAATATCCATGATCCTAATATTGACCTCTACATAATATCGAGACATCTATAAACACCGAATATTCTCACACCACCAGGTACAACACGAAAGGAAATTTAACCTACGAAGTAGTAAACGAAATGCAGTATTTAGACGCAGTAGTACAAGAATGTTTGAGGATGTATCCGCCAGGAACTATGGTAGATCGCGTGTCTGAAAAAAGGGTTGAACTTCCCCCTGCTTTACCAGGGAAGAAGCCATTCGTCTTGGAACCTGGAGACGTCGTATGGGTACCCATAAGCCCGTTGCATCTTTCGTCCGATTATTTCCCCGAACCAGATAAATTCAAGCCTGAAAGGTTCCTGAACGAGAAGATACCGATGAACGTTCCACCTTACATGCCCTTCGGTTTGGGTCCCAGGATCTGTATTGCCATCAGATATTCTATCCTGCAAATGAAAGTTGGCATCATCAATTTGTTGTTGAGATGTGATTTGGGAGTTTGCGAGAAAACGTGTTTGCCCATGAAGTTTTCGAAGAGTAATATTCTTTTTACTCCGGAAGGAGGGTTTTGGTTGAAGATGACACCTAGGGATTCGCCTCCAGCGTATGATAATGCGTTCGAATGAACATTGTTGTTGAGTTATACTGGAGGAAGATGAAGATGTGGATTAGGATTGTTTCATTGGTTGGGAAAACGATATACACTTGTGATGTAGTGCTTGTTATTAGCTATTAAGGGATTATGTAGAAATGACAGAAATACAGATGACGAGTGTTGATCATTTTCACGTATTATATTATTATTCACCTTGTTGATTATGTCTCATACTGAGAAGAAATTGACTTCTCATATCGTTTGAGTGATTTTGGAATTGGGTGAATTTTGAACTTTTTACGGAGATTTCGGAAAAATCAGAGAAACCAATTACGAATTTCTAAAACTTGATTATCAGTCATTGAGATTATTTTTCGAACTCAGTTTGTAATATAATATTTTTTACGTTTTTCGGAATGTGTGTTTTAATGTTTCGAACTACATCGAACTTTTGAGCATTGTATATATTTTTCGAAATCGTTCGTGATTTTATTTTGAATTTTAACCTTCGATTCAGGTCGTTCGAATAGAATAAACTCCCGAAACCGGGTGAACCCTCGATCGTAGACATCGTAGTGCTTGAAATTCAATTGACTGTTGATTCAAGTCATTACAATACGGTCAAGTCTAGATAGGTAAATATATACCTTGAAGTAAAGTCAAGTTTGAATTATAGTCCCTTAGATACAGTTAACTCTCGATTCTAATCTTCCAAGTACAGTAAACTCTTGATTAAAGCCTTCAAAATATTGTCAACTGTAAATAAAACGTTCTCAAATATACAGTAAACCTCTGATTAAAGCCCTTCAAATACAGTAAACTCTTGAAAGAAGTCCTTCAAATGAAATAAATGCTCAGCTCAAGTCCCTTCAACTGCTGTTGATTCAAGTTCCTACAATACAGTCAGCTGTCGATAGAAGCCTTCGAAATACAGTCAAGTTTGAATTACGGTTCCTTTGATACAGTTCACTCTCGATTTGAGTCTTTCAAATACAGTGAACTCTCAATTGGATACCATAAAATATCGCAAACTATGAATTAACGTTCTCACAGCGTTCAGAGCGTACAGTCCCTGAAATACAGCCAACTCCCGATAAGAGTATATAACGTTGGACGAACTTTGTTGGCCGGATTCCTTTAATCCGTCTCATTTTCGCGCAACATTACGTCACGAATTAGCGTCAACTACGCGCAAAATTACGTCGCAAGTACACTTTACGTAATATTGATCGTCAGTGCTCGCACGACGATCCTAGCACACGCAGTCATGGTTCTCCTCGCCTTAATCGGCGCTTTTTTAGCGTGCAGCGTTTCTTACCTAATTTTCCAATTCTATCTAACGAAAAATAAATTCGAAAAACACGGATTACGCAGCAAAGGCGCGTGGCCACTCGTCGGCAATATGGGAAAAATGCTATTGTGCATGGACAGTTTTTACGACGTGATTAAAAAGCACTACGATTCCTTTCCAAAGGACAAATATTCTCTGCTCTTCACCTTTCAATCAGCCGGGATAGTGATTCGCGATCCGAATCTTATTAAAGATATCGCCGTAAAAAACTGGGACTCGTTCGTCGATCGCGTGACTTTGGTAGACGAGAAAATCGATCCTTTCCTCGGGAAAACTCTGATGAGTCTCAAAGGTACAGTCTAGTGGTGCAGTGAATTATAGAATACAATTCTCTCTTTATATACTTATTGAAATTTAAGTTTCACAACCTTAACTTGAAATCAAACGCACGAAATTGGAGTTTTTGAAGGTAACTCCAAATTGGAGGTTTGAAGACTGAACCTACAACTTGAAGTTCTTGAATGGAACTCTAACCTTGAAGTTTCGGAAGTAAATTCAAAAATTTGCATAAAAATTGCTCTGAGATCGGATCTATAAAAGTTTTATAAAATTTCCATTTTTTATAAAGTGGATTCATAAAAGTTTTATGAAAAAAAGTTTTTTATCAAAAATTTTGTCAACATTTTTAAGAATATGCAAAAACTTGTATAACCTTTTTTAGATCATGTTGTTAATGTATATACCATTTTCATCAGTTTAGGAGGCTCTAGCTCAAGTTTCGTTTCGAAAGGAATTTAAAAATTTTTTGGAGGCAGCGGGATTTGAACTTGCGACCTTTGCATCAAAAATCCGATAGTCAACTTTCTTGTCCACCAAATCTATGCCAATTTAGATGCTTATTTCGAATTTAAGTTGAAAAAATTTCGAATCCTACAAAATCATATGTTTTTTACGTTTTGTAATTGCTAAAAAACGTTACGAATATGATTTTCTATTCCCGGGTGTAATAAAAACGTATCAAATATTACTATAAGAGAAATTGCTTACATCAAGAAAGTTTTTTTTATAAAAATATGAAATTTTCTGTACAAATCGCGAATTTTTCATAAAAATAGAGGTTTTATGAGAAAATTTGGAGGGTTTCAATTGTTTATATAACAAAAGAGATGAACTGTATGAAAATTTTGACAGATTTTATGAAAAAAAATTTTTTTTATACAGATTTTATAAAACCGCTTTAGAAAAATCGAACATTATATATAAATTTCATAAAATCGACCTTATAAAAAACGAATTCTCATAAGTAATCCGCTGATATCATAAAAATGTTGCCTGTTTTTATAAAAACTACAATCACTAGGGTTTAATGATGAAGTTTTGGATTCGTACTTAAATAATTATTGATGATCGTCATTATCGATAATTTTTTGCCAATATCGCTGATTTACCACCATAACTCCAAAAACTTCAATATAGTATTCAATTCTGAAGAAATTCGACTTTCATATCGTACTTCCACTTCTCAAATCAACTTCAATGGTGATTGATCGAAATTATTCCCAGATATCGATAAATACCGAATACTTCCCCACCACCAGGTCAGCAGTGGCACAACGCTCGCTCACTTCTGAGTCCAGCTTTTTCATCCGGCAAAATGAAATACATGTACGAACTCATTTCCGATTGCGCAAAAGAATTCTCAAAATCCATCATCGAATCGGCCACTCCTGGAGCTCAAGATTTCGACATCAAGGACGCATGTTCCAAATACGGAAATGACGTGATCGCAACTTGCGCGTTCGGTTTGAAGATGAATTCCATGAAAAATCCGGAAAATGAGTTCTACATGCTCGGAAAGGAAATGAATATTTTCAGTGTCACGCGAGTGCTCAAATTTCTCCTTATCCTAAGTTTCCCCCGACTGGCGGAATTTTTCCAAATAAGGATGTTCGAAGAAAGGCACGTCAACTTCTTCAAAAGTATTTTAGAAAACGCCATCAAAACTCGGGATGAACTTGGAATTTCGAAACCTGACATCCTACAAATCATGATGAGAACTCGGGGTTCCGAACGCGAACTGGACATTATGGACATGACAGCGCACGCGTTCATATTTTTCTTCGCCGGTTTCGAACCAGTAACGAATCAAATTTCGTTTCTCGCGCATGAACTCGCGGTCAACCCGGAAGTTCAGCGAAAACTTCAAGAGGAGATTGACGAAACTTGGGACAAATCAGAGGGAAAGTTCGCTTACGATTCGATTAATGAGATGGTTTATCTGGACGCGGTGGTGAATGAGATAATGAGGTTGTACCCCATTTCTATTGTGACAGACAGAGTGTGTACCAAAGAATTCACCTTGCCTGGGGAAAAACCGTACACAGTTGAACCAGGGTCTAGCGTCTGTTTTCCGATCGCAGCAATGTTGCATGACCCGGAGTATTTTCCAGATCCCCAAAAATTTGATCCGGAAAGATTTGTGAACAAAAAAATTAATTTGAATCAGCCGCCTTATATTCCCTTTGGTTTGGGCCCAAGAGTGTGCATTGCAAGGAGGTTCGCGGTGCTGGAGATTAAGAGTGCGATTGTTGAGTTGCTGTTCCGTTGTGACCTTGAAGTGTGTTCTAGGACGAATGTGCCGATGGTGTTTTCGAAGCATTGTTTCATGTTGAAACCGAAGAATGGGTGGTGGGTCAGAGTGAAGCCTCGGAGCTAGTTGATGTAATTTTCAGTTGGATAGAAGATGATTTTTTTACGGAATTTGGAAGTTGGAATTCAAAAAATTGGAGCTTCGGGAGTTTTGAGGTTGGAAAACTTATCCTTTTCAGGGGTAGAGAAATCTTTTCCTTGACTGTACAGTATAGAGGGACTCGGATGTATAGTTGACTGTATTTTACGAAATCGGATAGAAAGTTCGCTGTATCATTTTAAATTCTAGCTAGCCACTGTTCACTGCATTGAAAGAACTCAAATCAGGAATTGACTGTATTTCAAGCACTTGTTTCGACAGTTTACTGTACTTGGAGGACTTTGGTCGGAAGTTAACTGTATTTGAGGAAGTTCTAAGGTATCCAATTAAGAGTTTACTGTATTCGAAAGACTCAAATAGTGAACTGTATCAAAAGGACTGTTATCGAAACTTGACTGTATTTCGAGCTGGTCTTCTATCGGGAGTTGACTGTATTGTGAGAACTCGAATCGAGAATTTACTGTATTGGAGGGTCTAGAGTTAAGCATTCACTTTTTACTTCTCACAAAATTTTTCACAGAATTTCCAATTAACACAAAGTACTAGAAATGTTCTAAGAATTTTCTGGATAAGTCTTAAAATTTCCAGTTTTACGAATTTCAAGAATTCGTTGAATTATTATCTAAGATTTTCCTAAATTTTCCATAGAATTATTTAAAAAAATCTAACATATTCGAAATGCTTCGATAATTTTCGTGAAATGAGATTAATTCTATAATTTGGAGAATCACTATAAATTCTAAAATATTCGAAATGCTGTGAAAATTTACCGAAGAATAAATCTGAAAATTATGGAATTTCAAAGAAACCCAAAACATACGAAATATTCCAAGAATTATTTAGAAACTTCGTAGATTCTGTGATTTCGAAAATTAACTGAATTCTGCGAATTCTCAGCTATGATTTATAACAATCACACAATTTTTATCTTAAACTAGGCAGACTAAAAAATTTTTAAATAAAAATTTCGAAAGCTTATAATCATTCAAAAACGAATATTTTTACAAACGTGAATACTTGTGAAAATGTAGAGAAAAGTTTCATTATCAATCTTTTTGGAAATTCGGAAGTTGAAACCAAAATATTGTCAATTTTTGAATCTGCAATGGAAATATTCACAAATGTGGAATATAAAAAATTTATGATTCATACTCTGAAATCTGTCGGTCTAGTGATTTGGATAGTAAAACTAAAATTTGCAATAAAACGTGTTCAATTTACGAAATTTTGAATATCACAAGTTTGCAAGTTCAGATCCTCCAGAATTTTAACTTGATCATCTAAAAATTACTCATTCCAAACTATATTAATTACAATACAATTCCCGATTTGAGACATCGAAATTCGAAAATTTCAAATGTTTGGAATCACGAAAATGTTCAAAAATGGTTAATTTCAAGTTAAAAGTTTGTGATCTAGCTGGTGGATCATAGATAATTTGTTATTGCGATATTTCTCAGGAATTCCAAAAAATTTGAGATTTCCGAAAGGCTCGAAAAGCACCGAAAATTCGGCATCCCCAAAAATTTCAGGCATTTTGGAAAATCGAGATCCCGAAATTCCTTGGGAATTTTTCAAAAATTTCCTTCACACTCCTACATTTCACGCATCTGTCATTTTCGTTAGTTTGTTACCCGAAGAGCTACTGTTAATTACTCGCGAGCTGAAAAATACGTTGCCTTATACAAACAACGCAAGAAATGTTGATAATTAGTTTGTTCTAGTCCAGCGTTCCTGTGTTTTTTATGAAAACCCTCATTAGTCAGCAGTTTTATTGTGTGTTGTTACATTTTCTACAACGTTTACATTTACTTTTGAATATGACTAAAATAAAAAATGTAACTCCGAACTCCAGTGATCATCACTACGGGACCCTCTTAATTTAAACAATGATGGTATACCACGGAAAGGAGCAACGGTGCAGAAGTAATTTTTATTTAGCTACTTTTTTTGAAGTATTAAAAGAAGCTTACATATTATGATACGTGACTTGGCACTCATTAAGAGCATTGCTATTAAGAACTTGCGAATTAAGTTTTTGTTCTTTACAAGTTTCGAGACAGTAACGAACCAAATTTCATTTTTGGCTCGTGAAATACTGGTTACTGTCGTAGTTTGTAGTGAGTTCCGAAGTTGAAAATTTGAATCCAAAAAACCCGGACATTCCGAAAGTTTGAAGTTTGCAAAATCCAATAGTAAATTTTTCCAACTTTTCACGCTTTCAGTTCGAACATGAAAATTGAACGAAGAAGTAATTTCGGTTTCAAATTTTCATAATTTAAAAAGTTTTAAATTCCAACTGAAAATTACAAATTACTCACATTCGAAAATCAGAAAAATTCGAGAATCGAAATCAGTCTGGAATTTTGAATTTTCCTAGAGAAATTCGTTGACTCCGATTTTCTGAAGTTTGAAGTTTCTGTGCTGAATTTAAAAATAAAAATATTTGGAATTAAAAAAAATTCCGAGTTTTTATGTTTTACGTTTTTATGTTTCAAAATCATGTTATCCAAATCTAAATTTAGAAATAAGAGTCACAACAATTCTGTAATTTCAAAATTTCTCAAGTTTATAATACAAATTCAAAGATTAGATTGTAATGTTCGATTCTTCTAAAATATGTAGTTTCTAATTCGTATCGAAAAACATTAAGTCCAAAAATCTCCAACACTTGTAAATTCAAAATTCTTTCGTTTAAATTCATATTTTCGACTATGAAGTCGTAACTTCTGACATGAATTCTGAAATGATAACTTGAAACAAATTTTATCATTTGATGATTAATTCTTTCAATTTCATCAATCTTGTGCCTCTTGAACGCACTTTTAATATCTTCGATAAGATCAGACAAAAATGGCATCACTCACGAAGAAATGTGATATCTCGCATTTTTACTGCAGTTTCCGATATTTCTTATCAAAAGTTATTTCCATGGATAAGCAAGTCTTTCACATACAATGTACGTATTATGTAGATCAGTTCGCGTATATTACGAACAAATTCGCAGAGTAAAAACAATTGGAATTTCGTAAAAAGTACTGAATAAATGTAGCATAAATGTTTTGTTGTCAAATGTTGACAACATTTTTTCTTCTCTTGTGAGGAAAAATAACACAGTTCATCCCAACTTGTGCAAAAGGACTATTTTAACGGATGTGATTGCAAAACTCGCCTTTGGCTTGCAATTGGTTGAGTGCTGACTCATAGAAGCAGTGGGAACGTCAATGTCAATCATCAGTCTACGTTTTATTCGTTTACGGATGTTTTTCACAACGCGTTAATCGCACTCTCATTATTTTCCGGGATATTTCACTATAACCTCCATCGTTTTTAAACATAAACAATCGATTCGATATTGAGCAATCATTCAGTTTTTCATAATTAATTTCGGAAAATGCATAATCAACATTTTCAAGATATCCAATTTTTTGGGCCATACGTGGCATTAATTGAATGTTTACATATCTTCATCAAAATCAAGACATTCAACAAAATTCAAACTTTGAATATTCGAGCTAGGTATATACGCAGCACTTCAAACGTGAATGACACAACAAATCCTCTGCTAAATTATCTCGAGATCCACTCAGAAAATGAAAAAATCCAAGCACGCACGTGTATGAAAACTGAATCAGTCATCTGTCAATATATGCAACTACGTCGTTCAACACATGGAGCACAAATAATTATCTGCCATCGCCAGTGCTTCAGTGCATATCGCAGAATACGTAGTCGGGGAGCGCGATGGATTTCCTCACCATCATCTGTTCCCTTCTCCTGTGCTACATTGCTTGGAACATTTTCGTGTTTTGGAAAATGAAATCACATTTCGAAAAGCACGGGATACCATGCAAAGGAGCTTTTCCCTTCGTGGGAAACATGGGCAAACCCTTGTTGCGTCTTCAAACGTTCATGGACATGCTGAAGGAAAATTACAATTTGGTCCCGGAGGCGAAATACGTTGCTTTTTTCGACATTCAACAGCCAGTGGTTGTGGTTCGCGACCCCGAACTGATAAAGAGCATCGCTGTGAAAAACATGGATTCTTTTATGAACCATCGCAGCGTGGTGGACGAGGATTTGGACCCTCTTTTCGGAAAAAATCTCTTCTCCCTTAAAGGGCAAAAATGGCACGACGTGAGAACACTTCTGAGCCCTGCTTTTACCTCTAGCAAGATGAAATTGATGTACGAGTTGATGTCGGATTGCGCAAAAGATTTTGTCAGTCGTGTTGTAGAAATGTCTTCAAATGGACCGGATCGGTATTTGATTTACTTTTTCTGTGATTCTTCAGGAAGTGACAGTTGTTTTTCTCTTTTTGTTTGTTAAAAGTGACTGATATTTTTACTTGTGTGAAAAGAACAGTTTTTCGTCCACTTGTGGAGGGATAGTGGAGGAGAATTATTTTTTTCTTCACTTGTCAAGAAAATACGATCTTCTCCACGGCTTAATTTGTCGAATCTCGCACTTTTCTCCACTTGTGAGGAAAAATGTAGTCCTTAGCTTGTGGAGAAAGACCTTTTCAACGAATATGATTGCAAAACTCGCCTTCGACTCGTCTTGCAAACTTCAAATTCGTAAAAAAAACTCTTGCACACGTTGAGAAGTATATTAACTTATCAACTTTATGAAAATTGAGGAAAGTTGAGGGAAGGGGGTCAAAAAAATTGATTAAAAAACAATTTAATTGGTCGATAGGAGTCGTTTTGCGGAATTTTGAAAATTTTAAGTTTCTAAGTTTCAAAATTTGAAGAGTTCTCTGATTTCAAAATTGAATGCAGTAAACTCGAATGAATTTGGAAAATTTGGGAGATTTGGTAATTTCGAATTTTTTGAAAATTGTCAAGTTCTGAAGTTTTGAAAGTTTCGAGGCTTTGAGAGATTTCAAAAATATTGTACCTAGTTTTGGAAATTTTTTAAGTTTGAACGTTTTTGAGTGTTGGAATTTTTTAAGTCGATTTTTATCCAAAAAACCCAAGAAAAACGTGATCCAGCTCCCTCAACTTTCCTAAAGTCGACTAAAGTAAATCTAATACCCATAGGGGAGGAAAAGATTTCGAAATGAAAGAAACATTTACTCGCTACGGTAACGATGTGATCGCTATGTGCGCATTCGGACTGAAGATCGACTCAATGCGGAATCCGAAAAACGAGTTTTACGTCCTAGGGAGGAAAGCGACCAATTTCGATGGACTCCTGACGTTGAAGTTTTTCCTGTTGAGGAGCGTGCCACGAGTCACGAAATTCTTGAAACTTAAGTTGTTCGGTGATCACATGACCAGCTATTTTGAGAATATCATTTCAACGACGATTAAGACTCGGGATGAGCAGGGGATACAGAGGCCTGACATGATTCAGTTGATGATGTCGGCGAGGGGGACAAAGAGCGAGCTTCCACTGATGGAAATGACGGCGCAAGCTTTCGTCTTTTTTTTCGCAGGTAGGACGCTTTAGGGAAGCTTGATGTCTCATCATTCTCCAGTACTGTTTTTTATGCTTTAGTCACTGTTTTATTCTAAACTAGAGGGGCTTCGCGCGCCAACCCCGATTTTAGTCATTTTTTCGCTTTTTCCAAGTTAAGCAGGCTGTTTGGAGCCTTGAAACCTAACCTAACCTAACTAAATTTTACCTTAAAGCGGGCTGTGAGTGCCTCCAAGCGAGCTGTTGAGTTCATTGAGCGCAACCCAGGGTTTGGCAGTAACGCGTTACTTGAGTTACTCTGAAACGTTACATTTTTAGATGTAACGTTTCTAACTCTTATTTATTGGAAATTTCAATACACATTTTGGACAATTTTGGACTTTTTAAGAATATTGAAGTTCTGAAATTCGAGAGTTTCCAAATTTCGGAATTTCGAGGAGTACGTGCAGTCGATCGAAGTTTTGCAGAATCATAAAGTTCCAAAGTTTTGACATTTTCAGACATATCGAAGATTTGGATTTATGCAATTTAGAACTTTGAGACATTTTGAAGAATTTTGGAGTTGTTCAATAAGAAAGTTGTGGAATTTTTCAAGTTTCAAATTTTTCGGGAGTTCTGAAGTTTCTGAATTTTAATGCTCGGAAGTATCGGAATTTTAGAAGTTTCAGGATGTTGGAAAGTTTTCGAAATTTCAAATATTTCGAAGTTTTGAGACAGGAATTTTCAAAAGTTGTGAAAATTAAAAAACTTTCGATGAATTTCGAAATTCTCGAGTTTCGAAATTTACAAGTTTTGAAGAATTTTGAAGTTTTCTAGCTTCGCTATTTCGATTTGCGACGAATTTCAAAGAATTTGGGAGTTTTTACAAGTTTTAAAGTTACTAACTTTAGAATTTTTGTATGTTTGAGACATTTTGACAGTTTTGAAGAATTTTGAACAATTTGGAACCGAAAGTTTGAGAGTTTTGAATTCTATAAATTCCGGAATCCTAAAGTTTTCGAGTTTCAAGTTTTTGAAGTTCTGATGAATTTGAACGAAATCGGAAGTTTCAAAGAATATCATATTTTCGAAATTTAGAAGTTTTGGAGCATTTCCAGGTTTCGAGATTTTGAGTTTCAGAGAAATTCAAAAGAATTTGGAAGTTGTGAAGACTTCGAATGTTGTTCAGTTTTCAAATTTATACAAGTTTTAGAAATTTCAGAGAATTCCAAAGAATTTGGAAATTTTCGAATCTCGGGATTTAGAAGATAATTAAGCATTTAAAAATTTTCAAGACTTCTGGAGTTTTTAGGATAAAAGATTGTAGATTTTTCCAAGTTTCCTAAAATTCTTGAGAAATATGTATCGCAAATTCGCTCGAATACGAAATAAACAGTTTGAGAAACGAGATCCATTGGTAACGTTTTTTGTCCGTTGTTTTTTGATATCTAAAAGTCCGAATAAAGATGACATTTTTCTGAGAAAAGTAACGACGAAGTAACGAAACGTCACTTTTCACAGACAGTAACGGTAACGAGTAATTTTATTTTTCGGAGTAACGGTAACTCAACGAGGTAGATATTTCACCTAAGTAACGGTAACGTAACGCATAACAATTTTATCAGTAACTTTCCAAAGTTACTGGTGCAACCTACCCTGACCTAATTAGGCTGTTAAGTGCCTTGCAAGCTGTCTAGGTTGATTTCAACCTCACAGACGACTTCTACGGAACACAACTGCCCATTTTAAGGCACCCAACCAGCCTACTTTAAGGCACTTAACAGCCCGCTTTATGAGAAGATTCAGTTAGGTTATGTTTTTTACTTGCACAGCGGTAGGGGGAATTTTTTCATAACATAGGAAGAGAACAGTCCTCCATCATGTTCAAGAAACGGAGTATAAACAAATTCAAAGTTTCGAATCGAAAAGTTGTCGCAGTTTTCCTAAAAAGTAATAACTCTTCCTATTCGAAGGTTTCGACACGACAACAAATCAAATGTCGTTCCTAGCCCACGAAATCGCGGTCAACCCCGAGGTCCAACGAAAATTGCACGAGGAAATTGACGAATCCTATCGCAAAACCGAGGGAAAACTTTCCTACGACGTAGTTAACGCGTTGCCTTACTTGGACGCAGTAGTGCAGGAGTGTTTGCGCCTGTACCCAGTGGCTCTGATGTTGGATAGGGTGTGCAACAAGGATTTCGAGCTACCTCCGGCTTTACCGGGATTAAAACCGTACACTTTAAAAGCCGGCTCGGTCGTATGGTTTCCATCGGGGCCGATGTCGCTCGATGAAAAGTATTTTCCCGAACCGGAAAAGTTTATCCCTGAAAGATTTTTTGACAAGAAAATAGCTATGAACACTCCGCCGTTTCTGCCTTTCGGTTTGGGCCCTCGGATGTGCATCGGGAATCGCTTTGCTTTGTTGGAAACCAAAATAGTTATATTTCATTTGCTCTTGGGATGCAATTTGAAAGTTTGTCCGAGGACGAATGTGCCTATGGTGTTTTCGAAAACGAGTTTTCCGCTTTTGTCGAAGGGTGGCTTTTGGTTGAGGGTTGAGCCTCGTGAGTCTTCGCCCGCGGCTCATGGCTAGAGGGGATTGGGGGAAGAGTTTTTTCCCGGGCTTGATGGATTGATGATGAGTGTGGCTAATCACGGGAATTTTATGATCCGAAACTCACGGTGACCGGTTTTTTGGGATGATTATTATAATTGGATATTGGGTAGGCATTTTTTTTGCATTTCGAGAACTTCTACTTTACTTTTGGATGAATGATTCGGAACTTACTATAATTCTTTATTCACCGAAAAATCTCCAATAAATATATCTGCCCAAATGTATTCCGACGAACTTGATAAGCAAATAAAATTCTGAACTCTTGTATTCGAATTTATTGACTTACATCGGCATCGTCAGAAAATACACAAAAGAGCTCATCATCCACATTTCATTTGTTTGCATACTACAGTAAAGTGAAAAATTGGCTTTTATCACCCAGAAACATTGAAGAACAACAAACCTCCAGAAACAGGCCAAAAGCTTTCCGCGGCACAAAGGTAATTTCCCTGGGGCTTTTAAGCTCCAGGAATTCAACAATTAGCGAGTACCACTAATTATCGTACTGAAAATGAAAATTATGCATGCTGTACAACCATTCTCCACTTTGATCTCGGGTAACCAATTACACAGTGAATTGTAACAAAATAATATGTGTACGACAGAATCAATTGTTTGATTAATAGTAAGTGGATTTTTATTGTTGGTTTCACAACAGAGCGTATTTTTTTTGCAATTCATGCATATCAAAGATCGTTGAAATGATAACCCTAGCCAGCTGGGAGCGACGAGATTTCGGCGCCAAAACGTCTCCAAAAGGCGATGTTTAGGCGACTTTCAGTCAGTAAAATCATTAAAAAATCAATTTCAGAATGTTAAAAAAAAAGTGATTGAATTTGCATTCAGAACAAACTTGATATGCTTAAAAAATCTTCGATAATTTCTTTTTTAATCGTTTTTTGCTAAATTTGCAAAACTTGAGTTCTAAAAATTTAAAAATTCAGAGTTTTTCAGAAAATTTTTTAAATTTTAAGTTTTTTCGGAATTTAAAAATATCGGGTTTTCTGAGAAATTTAAAATTTTTGAGTTTTTATGAAGATTTTGAAAATTGTTGAATTTTAGAAATATTCGTGAATTTCAATTTTGTTTTTTATGCGAAAATTCTCAGTTTTTCGGAAATTCGAAAATTTGTAGTTCTACAACAGATTCGCGAATTTTGAGGTTTTTCTGAAAATTTGAATATTTTGGATTTTTCGAAAATTTTGACAGCATTCAGAGTTTTATATAATCTTTAACTTTTTGGAAAATTCCGTAACATTTTTTGTCCCTTTAAAAATATGAAAATCCTAAGTTTTTCGAAAGATTTTAAAATTGTATATGTTTTTATTTTTAAATTGTAATTTTTTTGAAACATTAGAAAATTACAAATTCTCAGGTACCTACATGAATTATGAATTTTTTGGAATTTATTGATTTCGAAATTTTTCAAAAATTGCAAATATTTGAGTTCCTCAAAAAATTCTAAAAATTCGAGTTTTCACAAAGATTTGCAAAGTTTAAAAGTTTTTTGAAAAATTCAAAATTTGGATTTGTAAAAAGAGCGTCAAGATAACGTCGCCAAAACGTCGCCTTCAACTAGCTATGAAGAGAATCATTGAAATGATAAGATAATGTTTATGAACTACTCAGATGATCGAAAATGGTGCTATCAGTGGAATGAAATTTCGTCCCAAATATGGAATTTCACGAAAATAAGATAAAACGTTTCCATCGCAGAAACGCGAGCTTTTCCCTTATAGCAAAAGTCAAAGTCTACAGACTTAGTACCGCGAGATTGACCGCAGGGGCTTTTTATCTCATCCTGTGATCTGATACAGCCGCCGCCCTGACGTCTTTTCTGGCGCATTGAATCTCCTCTAAATCTCGAGATCTACGAAAGCTCCCAGAAATTCTATTTAATCGAGTTCTTCACCAAACATTACTTCTTTGAGGTCCAACATTATCAAAATATGATATTGCACTGAGTGAAAAGGTGTGGTAGATATCAATAAATTTTTCCAGCTATTTGTAATTAAGTATAGTGCTAATTCCAGTGTTTGAGTGATAATTGTTGTGAAAATGAATAAAGTAAAATTTGAAGTTATCACACATCCAGTTAATGAAAATATATCATAACTTGGAATAAATTTTGTTTTCTTGTTATTCACTAGATTTAATGAGTCGTGATCAGATAAAGTATGGAAAAAAAAAAAAGAAAAAAGTGAAAAAATGGAGCATTTGCCTGTAAAGTGTTTATTTTTCATGAGAAATGTAGTTGTTGGAAGGGAATTCGCAAGTCCGTGTAATGCACGAACAAGTGACATAAACTTCTGTCCGCGTTCCAACATTGCCTGCTCCCAGCAGGAGTCATCTATTCTCTGGCTCTTTGTCCCGCCCCGTGGCGAGCTCTTTATTTATCATCGGATGTCATAAAGAATGGCACGCAATGAAACGCAGTTAATAGAAAAATTTCTCTTTCTCTCCGCGTAGTGATCAATTATGAGGTACGAAAAAGAAGGAAAAAGACACGGGAGGAAAATGGCTGATAAAGTGAAAAGGGGAAAAAATATCGTCTATCCTGGTTTGCCATTATTTAAAATTCTCAGCGATCTATAACGAAGTCATTTCAGAGTAATTAGGATGATCAGAAATGGGATAGAAAGATGAAGAAAACACTGAAATGTTGTTATTAACTTTTATATTCATCTTCATACTACTTTGGTATACAGTGTCACATTCATTGTTAACTTATCATGTGTGAACCGTAACATTGTACATAACTAAATCTAAAGTATGAAATTATTGGAATGAATTGGTATCTGATATAATGTGTAAAGATATCCAGATTCTTCAGTTCCCTAGTGATTCTAGTTTTTATGGAAACCTTATAAAAAATTTTTATACAAATTTTTATAATGTCGGTTTTATAAAAGTTTATGAAAAAATGATTGTTATAAAAATTTGTTTTCAACATTTTTAAAAGTATGCAAAAATTTTTCTAACCTTCTTTGGATCATTTTGCTAATGTATATACCATTTTCATCAGTTTATAAGGCTCTAGCTCAAATTTCGTTTCGAAAGAAATTTAAAAATTGTTTGGAGGCAGCGGCATTTGAACTTACGACCTTTGCATCAGAAATCCGATAGTCAACATTATTGTCCATCAAATCTATGTCAATTTGGATGCTTATTTCCAATTTGAGTTGAAGAATTTTCGAATCCTATAAAATCATATGTATTACGTTTTACAATTGCTAAAAAACGTTACGTACATGATTTTCTATTCTCTTGTGTAATAAAAACGTATTAATTATTACTATAAGAAAAATTCCTGTATGAGGGAAGTTTTTTTCATGAAAATATGAAACTTTTCATAAAAATCGCCAAATTTTTATAGAAATGAAGGTTTTATAAGAACATTCGGAGGCTCTCAATTGTTCTTATGAGAAAACAGATGAATTTTGTAGGAAAATTTTGACTGATTTTATGAAAAAAAATTTTTTTTTATCAAGTTTTTTTAAAACCACTTGATAAAAATCGAAACTTCGATATAACTTATAAAATTGACCTTATAAAAAACCAATTTTTATGAACAATTCACTGATTATCACTAGGGTGTTTTTAAGCCTGGAATTCCAAAATAACCTCAAGTATTGTCAAGTGAAAGAAAGAGAATCGGGGGAAACGAGTCTTGAAACGAGTGCGAAACACCTCGTTACACGAGTCATTGATAAGAATCTATGCCACTTGCAGGTATCAGTTCTTTCTGCAAGTCAAACAGGACATCCTGCAGGGACGTCTGCCGGTCTCCTTCGATTTGGCCGCCGAGCTCGGCGCTTACGTCGTTCAATGTGAGTAAAAATCGCGTTCTAAAAATAAATTTGGATTATGATGCGCGACGCACGTTTGCCGGCGTTCAAAGGGAACGGAACTTTACCGAGCATTAAATTGCAGACCGAATGAGGGTGCGAATTTTTACCCCCTCCCCCCGACACACACACGCACATTCTGTTTTTATGACCTAGGTGAAAAGGAATTTGAAAATCTTTTAAGATTTTTAAAAATTCTTACAAGAGTTCATATTTTCAGGGACCTTTCACAGGATTGTATGTTCCTGAAATATTCAAATTTTCTAAAAGATTTGTGAATTCCCTTATTTGTTCTAGCAACTATCGCATATTTAGATTCATTACAGAGAATGTCCACTGATTCGATTGTAGAGAGTAAATTCGTGAATCTTCATTTTTCTCCCTTTTTCCCGAAGACGACATAAACGAACGACGCAAAGCCCGGCAGAAAATGAAAAAGCCCGAGACCTCGTAGACCTCGTAGTCTCTGTCGGTTTTTCGTCTTGATGGGTAACCGAGAAAAGGACAAGCATTCGCGTTACGACTATCTTCCATGCGAGATTCAAAGTTGGGCAAATAGAGATACGGTGCGCGATGTTTGCGTCTCATCGCGCGTCAAAGGAGATGAGACGAGCGTCTATTCTTCGATCGCTGACACAGCGCGAAATACGAGGCCTCGAGAAATCTTTGGGCCGCAGATACGCGTAACGAGAAATGAAACGTAAAACGAGACGGGGACAAACAGCCGGGTTTTGCATTTCAGAGGCATGCTACGATATCTCGCGAATGAATAAAGATACGTTCATTTCCCCCGGGCAATTTTGCCAAAGCCCGCGAAATTCCGGTGGCAAATTCTTCATTTGTTGCAGGGCTAACGAGGATTCATTCACTCCCACGAGGCTCTTCTTTAACGAGGACGTCTTCTTCAAATTTAGTTTGAGGTTATCTTGCGATGAAAAGGCTTTTTTACGATCTTGTTTAGGGTCACAGACGTACTATTTTAGTAATACAGTAGTGTATTTGAGCTCAATGTACTGGTGTACTATTATCAAGCATGTAGCCAGGTGGGGGGGTGGGGGGGGGGATTCTGGGAAATTTAAAAAATCTAAGACGTCGCAAAAAAGTGTATTTTGTAAAAAAATAGTGAAACTATACTGATTTTCACAAGTGTCAAAGTTTTCGAGAAACTTGATAGTTTTTATCATTTTCAGCATTTGAAGATTTTCAACAATGTTGGGAATTTTCAGAGTCTGGAGGATTTCGAGAATTTAACAAGTTTTTCGAAGTTTCAAAAATTTCAAATCGTTAAAAATTTTGTATATTTCTAAATCGTAAAAAAGTTTTGAAAATTATAAAAATCTCCAATATTTTGATAATTCTTGGGACTGCGAAAATTTTTCGAGTTTCTGAAACTTTGAGAAACTTGATAATTTCGAACATTGTGAACATTACAAGATTTTCAACAATTTCGCGAATTTCCAAAGTTCGAAGTATTTCGGGAATTTCAAAAGTCTAGAGAATTTCGACAACTTCCAGAATGTTCAACATTTCGAAAATTTCAAAGGTTTTTAAAAGTTTTGAAAATTCTGAAAATTTAAGAAATTTTCATAATTCTCAAATAAAACTCTGCTTTTTGAACTTGTTGAATTAATTTCGACTAAAAATCTTCTTAGCCTCAACCCCCCCCCCCCCCCCCACCACACCACAAGACAAAAATCCTATTCTTTTACCACGTCTGAAGAAACTAAATTTAAACATGCAAAATTTTGGTCAGCGTTTTTCATCATCCTCTACCAACTTAGAAGAGTATTTTAAGTTTAAATTTTATCGTTCCATATCATTCATGTTTATATTACCCTATTTAAGTATTTCAATGATTTGTACATTCCAGTTCTGCAATGTATCAACTTACTAATTAATTCCCAATTTTTGTTTATTGTAATCATATTTGAAAAAGTAAGAATCTTGAAAAATCACAAATTTGAATTTTCTGATCCATATAATTCAGAATCTTATATGTATAACTTAATAACTCTTAATCTAGAATTTATTATATCTCATGATTTTTCTCAAAATTTAGACAATTTTGCAACTAGCGATGTTCAAAAATCACTTTACATAAATTCTGCCAACCGCTCCGCACGTAAAACCGTAACGAATGTCTCTCAATAAAATGCCCTGATTGCTTAATTTTTCCAACGAGAAGCCCGATTACGTTTTCACAGCAGGAAAACAGAGAGGGAGAGAGAGAGAGAGAGAGAGAGAGAAGTAGGGTATGAGTGAATCTGAAATCCCCGTAATTACGCGAACGAAGGAGCCCGCAATGAGACGCTGTACCCCATTAGACGCCGACGGGGAAAATAAAGTACCTGGCCATGGCTGATGCCTGATATTCATCAAAGTCAGTGATTCAATTAACGAGGCATAGGGCGATTTCTGAAGGGCCGAACATAAGCGTGCCTAGAACTTGTTGAACATATCCTTGCGATTCCAAATGGTGCAGGTATACCACATAAATATATGTATATACCAGCTCGCGGACGGAACTTCATTAACGATCTGTTAATCTATGCTGGATAATTGCTATTCGTAATCTTATACATATACAAGCACGTGGCCAGGGAGGGGGCTCCGAAATTCTGGAAACAAATGACAATTTTGACAAAAATTATAGTACAACAATACTGATTTTCACAAGTGTCAAAGTTTTCGAGAAACTGGATCATTTCGAACATTTCGAGATTTTCAATAGTTTAGAGAATTTCCAAAGTTTTTAGTATTTCGACAATTTTCAGAATTCCAAAAATTATCAGAAACTTCAGAGATTTAAAAAAGTTTCAAAAATCTTGAGAATTAAGGCAGTTTTCATAATTCCCAAAATTTTACACGTTTCTAAAATTTCGGGAAACTTTTGTAAGCATATTTCAAGATTTTCGACTATTTCGATGAATTTCAAAGTTTAGAGGATTTGAGCAAATTTCAGAGTTTTCAAACACTTATGAAAACTCTGAGAGTTCAGGACATTTTTGTAATTCTCGAATAAAACTTTACCTTTTAAATTTCTTGCATTAATTTCGAGTGAAAATCACCTTAGCCCTCCCCGAACGAAATTTCTGGTTACGTCCTTGCTCTCCATTTCATCATGCACTCGCCAATTCCGACATGAAAGTTTTTGATGCCGCATTGATTGAAAATTCAATCGAGATCAAGTTTCTCGTGTTTGCTGTAAAATTAGTTCGGATCGATTCGGACGTGATTGAAAACCACCTGTCACATTCTCAACGTCGCTTTTTAGGAATATCTTTTATTCCGCGAGCAAATGATTCGAGGCGAGATCGTAACACCAATTTTCTACGGTCGCGGTGTGAAATTGATCGCCGTAATACGCTCGGATTATCGGAAATCAGTCGTAACGAGGAAATAAGGCACCTCGTTATCCCTTTTCCTGTTTTTTACTCCTCGAGTTTCTCTTTCTTTCATCTGCGATTGATGCCAAAAGAGCAAATATTACCTTATCAATGTCTGTCGGGAGGCGTTATCATCAATTATCGGGGAGCATAATTATTTTTCCCCTCTACAAAATTGGACTTATGATTCATGGCTCGTAGATGTTGCAGTTTTTTGTAAAGAGGGTGATTCGAATGATTGATTAGGAGTTTATACTGGTGGAGAGTAGATTATTTCATTGAGTAGAAGATTACTGAACTGAGGAATATTTGTTTTCTCTTAATAGTGGATGGTCTGAGTTATAAAAGAAACTTTTACCAACGCCGTGGAGAAAATGCGATTTTCTCCACGTTGTTAGAAAAAATATAGTCCTCAACTTGTGCAGAAGAGCTTTTTTAACGAATGTGATTTCAAAACTCGCCTCCGCCTCATCTTGCAAACTTCACATTTGTAAAAAAAGCTCTTTCTGCACTGGTTGAGAAATATACTATTTTACAACTCGCGCATGGAAAATTCGATATTCTACGTCTGTAAAGCATGGCGAATTCGACCAATTACATGTTTATACTTTTTTCCTTCACTGCTTATTAGGAGTAAAAGGAGGAAAAAGATCAACGTGTGATTGCCCAAATTGAGATTTAAGTTTTCTCTTAAGGGAAAACAATTACCTTTCTTAGCAAAAATACATACTAGAGGGCCACTATGGGGCCTTCGTATACCTATGGAAAGCTATAGAATTTCTATAGGATTTGTATAGAGCTCGTATAGCGCGACTTTAGCGCGACTAAAACTTTGCATGTTCTAGTGTTGGAAATTTTGGAAATTTTGGAATTGTTGAAATTAGGATGTTTTGAAGAATTTTTAGAAATTTCGCACTTTCGGCAATTTCCATTTCCATCGAAAATGAAGAAAAATTCATGACTTACGACATTCGAAATTATTAAAAATTCTCGAAAACTCCTTAAATTCCAAAACTTCGAATATTGCGAAATTTTCAACACTTGAGAACATAGAAAGTTTGAAAATTTGTTGAACTAACATTTTAAGTTCCAGAATTCTCAGAGGATCGAATACATTTCATGAAATATTCGAAAACTTGAAAATTTTTTATCACTTCTAATCTTTTGAAATTTCTGAAACTACATAAATTCATCATTTGTCGAAACTTACAAAATTTTACAACCTTCAAATTCCTGAAAACTTTCAAATTTTCTCAAATTTTAAGCTTCAAAACTTCAAAATCACTCAGCTTACGAACTTTTCAAAACTTTGAACATTCGAAAACTTTGAAACTTAAAAATTCCGAAATTTTTGAAGATTCACGAAAACTCTGAAATTCTGAAACTTCAAATCTTTCGAAATTTTCAACACTTAGAAACATCAAAAGTTGGAAAAATTTGAAAAAAAAAAAAAAAAAAACTTACCAATTCTAGCATTTGAAATATTTCCAAATATTTGAAATTCTCAAAACTACAGAACTCCATGATTTTTCAAAACTTCCAAAATTCGAATACTTCCGTATTCCTGAAAACTTGAAAAGTTTCCTAACTTTTGAACTTCAAAGCATCAAAATCACTGAACTTACGAAATTCAGACTCGTATAGCACGACTGATCTTAAATGTTCCCCATAAGTATATGGGGGTTCCATAGTGGCTATGTAGCATGTATTTTTACTAGGATCCTTGAGCCTGTGACTTGACATCCTGGTATGATTTTTAAATTCCCACGTTTAAGCTTTCGCAAAAACAAATACTCGTAAATGACTTTCGACTCAGTCAAAGCGACTGCAGAAAAATATGGTTTGAATTGCAGCCGAACTCGGAGACCACGATCCCAGGAGGCACTCGGTCGGCTACGTCACGGAATTTCGATTTCTGGCGAACCAAACATCTGAACTAGAAGCGAGAATAGTTGAAATTCACAAGACCCTGCTGTAAGCATCAAGCTTTTTTTTCAGTCATCACTGACCCCTGATGAGAAAGATGTGACTGTGCGGCTACGATGCAGCGACCGTATATAATAATAATATACAGTCGCAACACCGTCGTCACCTCGGCGACTGTTACACAAGTGACCCTGGGGCTTTTAGATAGAATTTCACGTTTTTAGATAAATTCTGAAATTCAAAGTTTCAACATTTTGAAAATGCTGAGCATTTCAAAGAATTAATACTTCCAGGGTTTTCCAAAGAGTCAGAAAATTTGAATTTTTCGAAAAATTAAGTCAGTTTTAAGTGTTTTTGATGATTTGAAAATGTTAAGTATCTCTGAAAGTTGGAAAAACTATGGGTACTATAAAAAAGTCACAATTTCAGAGTTTGTTCAACTTTATGGAAATTTTTAATTTTGCGTAACATTTAAAATGATTAAATTTTTTTTTAATGTAAAAATTCGAAGTTCTTTGTAAGAATTGAACAGTTTGATTTTTTTGAAATTTTAAAGAATCAGCATTTCCCAAAATATCTGGAAAATATTCGACTTTTTCGAAAATTCTGATAATATGAGTTTTTCGAAATATTTGAAAATTTCAAGTTTTCCGAACGATATAAAAATTTTAAGTTCTCTGGAAAATTCAAGAATTGTCAATTTCTTGGACATATCAAGATTTGAAGGACTTTCAAAATTTGATGAATTTGAAAATTTCCGAAAATGTTGAAATATAAATATATTCAAGAAATGTAGAAATTCAAATTTTTCTGAAACATTATAAGATTTTTAGTTTTTCGAAAAAAATGAAAAATTCGAGATTTTTGAAAGGTTTTAAAATTCCAAGTTTGTTGAAAAATTAAAAATTCCGAGTTTTTGTAGAAATTTCAAGTTTTCAGGAAAATTTAAAATTTCTGAGTTATTGGAAAAATTCATGATATTTTTACTAACAATTTCCAAATTTGGAATGTCACGAAAAATTTTAAAAAACTCAGATTTTTCCGAAAGATTGAAAGATTCGAGATTTTCGAGAAATTAAAAAATTATTAGTTCCTTGAAAAATACGAAAATTTTACCAGACTTTATGAAAAACATAATAAAAAATTTGAAAACGTTTATTTTTATCACTGGGTTGTTGATTCAAAGAAAAATCCATGTTTTTCGATGTTTTTCAATGTTCTCAGTGAGTTTTTGTTTTAAGTAGCAATTAAAATGTTTTTTGCGAGAAAAAAAAATCCTGGGTTCGATTCCCGGCTCGGTGAATTTTTTTTCTCGCAAAAAACATTGTAATTGCTACTTAAAACAAAAACTGACTAGGAACATCGAAAAACATCGAAAAGCATGGATTTTTCTTTGAATAATAAAAAATGTTGACGACTTGGCAGTGCACCGTGAGGTTAATGTGTAGCTACCGTAAGAAGTCGCCCTTCTTCCAGCAGGGCGACATTTCTTTCGACATTTCTAGTTTAGCATGAAATTAGAGATTATAAAGTGCCGTCAACTTGAAAAACTGAAATTACTTGTGTCCTGATGACTGTTTTGTTAAAACTGAGAAAGCTAAGCGAATTTCCAGAGGCCAACTGCCGTCCGCGGCCGAGCTCAATTACTTGGATAAAGTGAAATGGCTGGAAATGTACGGCGTCGACTTGCACCCGGTATTGGTCAGTATTCTCAAAAACACTAGTATGCCAAGTGCGAACTTTGGCTCCTTGCGAAAACGTAAACGTGAAACGATAACGGGGTGAATTGCGACAGGGGGAGGACAACGTGGAATACTTCCTGGGCTTGACTCCGAGCGGCATAATCCTTTTGCGAAACAAAACCAAAGTCGGCAATTATTATTGGCCTCGTATCAACAAAATTTACTCAAAGGTGAATATTTTCGTGATACAGTGACTTCAGCATGATCGTCCCTAGCCAGCTGGGAGCGACGATATTTCGACGCCAAAACGTCTCCAAAAGGCGATGTTTAGGCGACGTTTTTTTATCGTCACTATGTAAAATCATCGAAAACTCGATTTTAGAGCGTTTTTCGAACAAGATACATTGAATTTGCATTCAGTACAATCTTAATATCATCCTTACTTACAATCTTTGATGATTGCATTTTTTAATCGTTTTTTGCAAAATTTACTAAATTTGGAATTCTAAAAAGTTGAAAATTTGGAATTCAACGTTTTTTCGGAATTCAAAGATATCAGATTTTCTGAAAAATGTAAAATGTCGGAGTTTTTACGAAAATTTTGAAAATTGTTAGATTTTAGAAACACTCGTGAATGTTAAGTTTTTTTTTTTTTATAAAAAATTTATGAGTTTTACGGAAATTCGAAAATTCGTGGTTCTACAACAGATTTGAGAATTTTCAGTTTTTCTGAAAATTCGAATATTTTCGGTTTTTCGAAAAATTGGACATTCGGAGTTTTATAAAAAATTTGAAAATTGTCGAAAAATTTTGAGATTTTTAAAAATTTCGAGAATTCGAGTTTTTCAAGTCTTTGAAAATCTTCAAGTTTTTCGAAAGATTTTAAAATTGTATCTTTTTATTTCAATTTCCGAATTGTATTTTTTTCGAAACATTCGAAAATTTTGAGTTCCTAGTAAATTACCAGAATTCTAAATTTTTTTAGAATTTATTGAGTTCGAAGTTGTTCGAAAATTCTTAATATTTTTAGTTGCTCGAAAAATTCGAAAAATTTGATGTTTTCGAAAGGTTTGGAAAGTTTAAGATTTGCGAAAAATTAAAAAATTCGAATTCGTTCGAGAAATTTCTCGTCGCTGAAAATAAGCGAGGAGAAAACGTCGCCTTTAACTGACAAGGGGTATCATCGAAAACGTTGTTGAATCATTGTGTACCATCATCCAAGGGCGTCACATTCATAGATGGTGGTACAATTACGCCCAGTCCTAATTGGTATAAATCATTGTACAATCTTGTTTCGAAACAAGATCGAACAGTAATTGACAATTTTTGAGTATCCATGATTCATGAACGACGGTAGATTTTATCTTGGTTCGGAAAATTTTTTATGATCATCATTCAAAGATTTGTCAACAAATTGTGCCATAATGATAGCGATATTTTCCTTAAAATCGTCTAGGGCCGGTACTTTATGCTGCGGGTGAGCGAAAAAAATTCCGAAGAAAGAACTCACGGGTTTGAAACGCCGTCGAGGGGCGCCTGCCGGCACCTGTGGAAATGCTGCATCGAGCACCAAGCGTTTTTCCGACTCATGTCCACGGGGCCGCCCCCGTTGAGTCCGTACTCCCGTTTCAGATCGTACAGTCCGCCAACGGGGACGAGTGAAAAACACCTGACGGTGAGTGACAAAGATCCGATTTTTCGGCTTTCATTGTTTATAGCTAATTTCCTTGAATTTGCTTGACGAATTCAGCTGTTTCCATTTCCCATTTTCGTTTATAAATGTTGATAAAAATAGCTTTATAGCTCCTTCCCTGACTTTGCACGACCGAAGTCAAATTTGACTGATTGGAGTTTCTTGCTCCTTGTTTTACTATTTTCGGACCCTAGTTAGTCTAGTTTTTATGAATATTTTTATAAGGTCTAAGGTCTAAGGTATAAGGAAAGTTTTTTCTATAAAAATATGAAACTTGTTATAAAAATCGCCAAGTTTTTATAAAAGTAAAGGATTTATAAGTAATTTTGGAGGCTCTCAATTGTTTGTATGAACAAGCAGATGAATTGTGTGAAAATTTTGACAGATTTTATGAAAACATTTTTTTTCATCAAGTTTTTATAAAACCACTTGATAAATATCGAAAATGTTATAGAAATTTTATAAATAATTCACTGATTTTATAAAAATGTTGCCTGTTTGTATAAAAAGTAGAATGAGAAAAGAAAAAAAGACTATCGGATTCCAGTGTTGTTGCGAACGCAAGGATGATGTGATGGTTATTTTGGCACCACTAGGTGAGGCGCAACCCGCCGCCTTTCCAGAGAACGCCGAGCCGGCGGGCCCAGCGCAGGGTCGTCGAGGGCCAGGAAATGGTCGGCAGCTACATCGAGAACCCGAAACCCGCGAATCCTGTGCACTTGAGCAACGCCGCTCTTTGCGGGGGCGTCAGTCACAGCACGAGGCAAATCTGCGCGAGCCCCCGCAGCATCCGGAGCGCGCCCTGGACCCAGAGTCAACCCCGAGGGCTTTACACGTCTTCCAGTCCGCGCTCCGTGCGATCCGCGGGTCCTGCGCCTCAGGTGTGATAATTATCAGATACCTATTTGGCTTGTCATGAGACAGCTCATTTTATGACCTTTTTGGTACTTGTCACGTGCAGGTACACATATTTATGACGGCCATACCCTAGCCAGTTGAAGGCCACGTTTTCTCGTCACTTTTTTTCAGCGACGAAAAATTTCTCCAAAAAATCCAAATTTTTTTATTTATCACATAAAACTTGAATTTTCCAAATCTTTTGAAAAACACAGATTTTTCAAATTTTTTCGAGGAACCCACAATATTCAGAACTCTCGAACAATTTCGAACTCAATGAATTCGAAAAAATTTTATAATTCTTCTAATTTTCTAAAAAATTGTAATTTTCGGACGTTTCAAAAATTTGTCAATTTTGAAAGTAAAATAAAAATATGCAATTTCAAAATCTGTCGAAAAACTTGGTATTTTCATGTTTTTAAAAGGACACCAAATTTTACGAATTTCCGAAAAACTTTAAGATTAAAAAACTTTTAAAAAACTTAACATTTTTAGTTTTTTGTGGAAAACATCAAATTTCCACAATAAAAAGAAATCGAAATTTTCCATTATTTCCAAAAACTAACAATTTTTAAAATTTTCATCAAACTCTAAATGTCAAATTTTTCGAAAAACTTGAAATATTAGAATTCTGAGAAAAACCCGACATTCTCAAATCTCTTATAGTCTACAAATGTTCGAATTTGCGAAAAACTTGGAATTTTTTCATTAAAAAAAAAAATTAAAAATTTGCGAATGTTTCCAAAATCTAACAATTTTCAACATTTTCGTAAAAACTCCAACATTTTACATTTCTCAGAAAACCCGATATTCTTAAATTCCGACAAAACGTTAAATTTGAAAATTTTCTGAGAAACTCAGAATTTTCAAATTTATATAACTCGAATTTTGCAAATTATGCCGAAAACGATTAAAATTATTAAAAACACTATTATCAAAGATTGGTACATAAGCATATTAAGATTTTGTACTGAATAAAAATGCAATTGTTTTTGCTCAATAAACGCTCGGAAATCAATTTTTTAATGATTTTATGTAGCGACTGAAACGTCGCCTCAACATCGCCGTTTGGAGACGTTCTGGCGTCGAAATCTCGTCGCTCTCAGCTGGCTAGGGTGACGTGTACAGGCTGGTCTTTTTTCCCATGCAAATGCATTGAAATCGGACCAGGAATTAATGGCCAGGTCTGTACATAGGGGGGCGATGAATGTTCGATCCTCCCAGATTTCTGTAGACATTGAAAAGAGTGACATCTTTCGAGGATGAATTTTCAGCTTTTGAGTCGCCTCCACCGAAGGAGCAGTTCGGTCGAGAGCCAAAGTTCGGGCGACAGCCACAGTCGCAGCGGACACAGGAGACGGAGTCATAGTCATAGTCATCGAAGACATAGCAGACACTCGGATTGCGAATCCGAAATGTCCAGAGGTTCAGAATCTCGCTCGGGGCATAGGAAGCATCGCAGAAAGCATCGGAGCTCGCGTCATTCGAGGTTCGTCAAGTCATCATCAATTTTTTTTCTTTTTTCTTTTTTCTTTTTCAATTAATAAAAAATACTCAGTTCAGAATGAAAGACGTTTCTTGAACGTTTGAAAACGTTTCCGAAACTGAAGAATGTCCGGTTTAAAGGTTGGTGAAACGTTTTCAAAACGATTGTCAATCGTTTCAGAAATGTTGTATTGCCAACGTTCGAAAGGTTTGGAAAAAACGTTAGGTTCTAGAACCTTTTGTTCCTAACTGCCCTAGTGATTGTAGTTTTCATAAAAACAGGCAACATTTTTTTAAATCAGCGCATTGTTTATACAAATTCGTTTTTTATAAGGTCGATTTTATGAAAGTTACATAACATTTTCGATTTTTATAAAGTGGTTCTATAAAAACTTTATGAAAAAAATTTTTCTTATAAAATCAGTCAAAATTATCATACAGTTCATCTGTTTTTTTGTAAAAACAATTGAAAGCCTCCACATTTTCTTAATTTTCATACAAACTTCGCAATTTTTATCAAAGGTTTCATATTTTTATGAAAAAAAATTTCCTGATATAAGGCATCTTATAGTAATATTTGATACGTTTTTATTACACAAGGGAATAGAAAATCATGTTCGTAACGTTCTTTGGCAATCAAAATACGTGAAAACATATGATTTTATATGATTTGAAAATTCTTCAACTCAAATTGAAAAAAAAGCATCCAAATTGACGTAAATTTGATGGACAAGAAAGTTGACTATCGGATTTCTGGTGCAAAGGTCGCAAGTTCAAATCCCGCTGCCTCCAAACAATTTTTAAATTTCTTTCGAAACAAAATTTGAGCTAGAGCTTCATGAACTGATGAAAATGGTGTATATTATACATTATCAAAATGATCCAAAAAAGGTTAGAAACATTTTTGCATACTTTTAAAAATGTTGAAAAAAAATTTGTATAAAAAAAAATTTATTTCGTAAAACTTTTATAAATACACTTCATGAAAAAGCAAATTTTATAAAACTTTCATAAAACCGGCCTTATAAAAATTTTTATAAAAATTAGAATCACTGGGGTGGTTACGAAAATTTGGGAAAACCAGAATTTGTACAAAATTGTAGATAGTTAAGAAAACAGTTTATTTTGAAACAGCGGAACTTGGGTATGATATAGAACTCTTGTCAGCAAAAGTTATGGAAATTATCCGAATTCGGATCTTTGCGAATTCTGTGACAGAATTTAGTTTTCAACATCGACGTCTAAAAATAATATAAAATTCATCGTTAGATGATTCTTCGACAATACGTTTTCCATTGAATTATGAAAAATTGGAAAATACTTGTAGCTGAAACCCGTTAAAGTTTATCACTTATTACTTCAGCAGAAGAAGATATTTTCGGATCAATTTAGTTCCCTTTAGCGATGCCTTTGAAAAGAAACTGTAAGAGTAATTGAGTTCCGAACTTTCTTAAGCAGGCACGAACTCGTCGATTCGGAGCCTCAGTGGAAAGAAGCGCAGAGGCGAAAAGCAGAGGGAATACAAAGAGCAGTGGTAATTTTATTGATTTCATTTTATTTTATGCCATTTTTGAAATAAGATACGTTTAATTACATAAGAATAAGTCAAGTCTACATGGACGAAATGTATTGGAATGTTTTCCAAATTTCCAAGATTTCGAAATTCTCCAAGTGTCCGAAAATTCCTCCATTTATGAAATTTTCAAAGTTCGCAACATTTTACAAAACTTTCAAAATTACCAATTTTTGTATTTCTATGATTCATGAAGTATTTTTGAAATTTCAAAATTTTCCAAGTTTTCAAAATTTCCAGAATTTTTCCAAACACCCACATTTCAAAAATAAGCCAAATATCACGAATCTTCCAAAATGCCTAACATTGTCGAAGTTCTCAAAAGCTTCAAGTTTCCGAAATTTTCAAATTTTATATCTCAGTTCCACCATTTTCAAATTTTCAAAATTCTATGATTCGAAAATTCCAATTTTTTTTTAAGTATTTTTAAAAGTTTGAAAGTTGTTCTAAATTCTCGAAATTTCCTAAAATTGACAAAATTTTTAAAATGTTACAATCGATGGAATGGACTGTCAATGGGTTAATAATAATTTAATAAGTTTTATGATGGAATTGTTTTGTTCGATTTACCCTAAATAATCGTAAATCGAAAAAATCAATTCCATCATAAAAATGTTTCAATTTCTTGTCAGAATGTCATTGTGATCTCAGAAGTGAGCACAAGAGTGTTTGGACTGGCAAAATAAATGAAGTAAAATCGTGCAAGTCTGAAAGTCTGATTGCGCTGTTTCAGGTGAGTCACACGGAACCCAGGAGGAGACACCGCAGCAAGCACAGAAGTCCCTCGCAAAAGCACCTGCCCGACGAACTCAGAAAGTAGGTGACTTTTTCAAGTCCTTCAACTTCAGGTTGATTATAATCAAGCATTAAAATTAAGTGGGCTCAATTAATACATGGTGGCACTTTTTGTTTATCTGTCAATGCACGGACTAAAAAGAGGAAGATGTTGCAGGTAAAGAAAATATAATCCAGTAGATACACTCTTTGCTTTCTGGCTGCGAGTCTGATTATTCGCACAATGAATAAAATAATGATATGCGAAATGGAAGTGCATATAAAGAGTCCCTTTGATGGCTGGTGAAAGTCGGCGAAAATACAAGCCCGAATCGCGATTTTGCAGGCACCTGGAGTTCGGTCTAGTCGATACAACGGGCATGAGCGAGCAGCAGCGCCGCGAGATCCCGTACACGGTGATCCAGCCACCGCAGCTGCTGCAGCAGGCCATGCAGCAGCAGTGCAATTTCCAGTCGGGCAACGCTCGCCTCCAGGACCAAGAAGACGTTCCCATGCCTAGGTACGATGATCTCAAGGCGACGTACAATCTCCAGAGTCATCCTCCGTCTCTGGAGGATGACACGGGATCCGTAGTCATTGTTTAAACTACTAGAATAAACACACACACACACACGCCAAGCCGTAGCCAGGGGGGGAGGGGCTGAGGCTGAAATTCTGGAAAATTTGACAAATTAAGCACATTGCAGAATGCAATGTATTTTGTATTTTGTATGTATTATTTTGTATGTATTATGTATGTAGTATTTTGAGGATTTTGGAAGTGATTGGAATTTTGAAAATTTCAAGAATTTCGAAATTTGGGTTAAACTTCAAAGGTTTGTAAATGTTCCGAAAATTCACAATATTTTCTTAATTCTTGAAATCACGAAAATTTTACGAATTGTTCACATTTCGAGGAACGTGATAATTTGGAAGATTCCAATATTTTTTATAATTTAGAGAATTTCGAAAGGTTTCAGTATTTTGACAATTTTTAGAATTGAAAAAATTTTATAAATTTCAGAGATTCAATAGTTTGGAAAATCTTGAGAATTAAGGCAGTTTTCGGAATTCTTGAAATTTTCAAAATTTTACGAATTTATAACATTTTGAAAAACTTTTGTTCAGTTGGAACATTTTTACTATATTTCAATATTTTCGACTACTTTGATGAATTTCAAAGTTTAGAGGATTTTGAAAATTTCAGAGACTTCGAACACTTGTGAAAATTCTAATAATTCAGGAAATTTTCATAATTCTCTAATGAAACTTCACTTTTTAAATCTGTTGAATTAATTTCGAGTGAAAATCACCTTAGCTCCTCCCGAACGAAATTTCTGGTTACGTCCTTAACACACACACACTCACGCGGGACTGCATGTACTTGTCGTGGCCCCTATGTATGTATTTGTTTGTCATTAATCAAAAAACACACACTAGGGATACATGGAAAGTATCGAGAAAAAATTGCATCGATGACTTACGATGATTTTGAAAAAGTTTTTTTTTTTTTCAAATAAGTATTAAGTTGTTAGTCTTTATGACAGCTCCGCCATTTTAGGGGAGTGGGCCGATTTAATGTTCTCTTATTATTATATTGGATATATTTACTAATATTTTACAAATTGATAAATTGATAAGTGTAGATAAATGGCTTTAGCAGGAAAAAAAACATGTCAACTTTGGAAATTTTTCTTCATTTCTCTGAAAAAAAGTATACACCGATTAGACCGAGGCGAAGTCGAGAGAAACAATAAAATGAGTTCATAACGACGCTTTCCCAATGGCGAATACAATAGTTGACACGCAACAACAAAATTACACTTTATTGCACAACAAAATATAATAATCGGCTGATAAAAATAAATGATAATACGCCGTGAGATGCACAAAATATTAAGAAACTGATGGAGCATTATTTTTGACGAGACTTCTAAGCGCATACGTTTTTATATCTTTATTTTAAACTACGCGATTTTATGTTACACAATTTTCACATTATCTTTTTTTTCGTATTAGCTTTTGCAGTAATGGAGATGTTGTAGAACTTGTAAATTTTCACTATGTGATTCGGTTGAAACAGTCAAAAGTATTCAAAAGTTGTAAAGCTTCTGAACTTGAAAATGTGTCAACTCAGTCAAATAGTTGAAATCCAATTCATAAAAATTCGGAAATTCATCAAAATCGTTTTTAAGCTCAAAAACCATCGATGCAAGAAATTCATCGATACTTTCCCCATCCTCAACACACACGATATTAATTTATTCCGAGCATGTACAATTTTTCAACCATTTTGCAATTGAGCATGTCCTTATACATCATTTTTTCCATAATTCTCGAAAAAATGCCGGTTTTTTCCACTCTGCTTTGCGTGCTAAAAGTGACCGATTTTTTCACTTGTGTAAAAAGAAGAGTTTTTCTCAAAAGAATTCTTCTTTCACTCGCAAAACATCAGGAAAAACAGCCATTTTTTCGAATTATAGAAAAATAGTGGCGTGCCACACGTTGAAAAAGCGCGATTTTCAATTCGTGTGATAGTTATTGTATAAGCATAACAAACCTCAGACTCGTTGAAAGTCGGTCGCTTTCCCAACTTGTAGCATAATATACTATATTCGAAGCATGAACTTGGATGGATCCTTTCAATAAATTACATGTATTGTATGTCGGCTTGTCGCACTTTTTATTTGTGTGTTAATTGTTACATCCTGCTCGCTTTTCGCTGATGGAAAATCCTGCTTTGGAAAAGCGAGTTTCCTCGAAGCGAAAAGCCTTGATTACATTCGAGCGGGCGCATGAGTAAGCTTTGTTGGAATATTTGTTGAATTATTTCCCTCCCTCCAGCGACTGGAATTAACTTCGGGGGTGCTTTTAATTAAGGCGAGTTCGGCAAGTTTTTTTTCCTTCACGTTTGTTGCGAGACCTTTGACGGAGGACAAAAAGGGGCAGGGCGTATAGAAAAATAACTTTTATTTTCGTTTTTTTCATCAGAGGAAAAGTCGAATTGATACATTTCTGAAATTCACCAATTTTAGACTTGTGGAACTTGGGAGTTAAAATCTAAAAATTTCAAGAATACGAACACTTGAAAATTCCCGAATGATATATCATAAAAGTTGGAGAATACTCAGAAAATTAAAATACTTGGAGTAAGTTCGAACTTGGAAATTTCGCTGTTCAACATTTTCAGAATTTGTATGTTGGGACTCGAAAATTCGCGATATGTGAGTTGGTAGCTCCACTTTCAAGCACGTATAACATTGAATTGTGAACAAACCTTGAAGAGGATTTTCAGAGAATTCGAGGTTATTATATTAAGTTGGTGCGCGTCCGCCAAGTTAATGCGATTATTATTTCGCGTCTTGTGTATCTAAGAAAAGAACGTAAGAACGTAAGAGGGCTTTTCTCATAGGAACGGGATTTTTCCAAACCTGCCGATTTTCGCGGTTGAACAAGGTTTTGCGGGGTTTTGTGTTTGTTGCGCGTTGATCCGGATCGAGCAGCGTTGTTGTAAATAGAAGAGGAAACTGGTTGGGGATAGAATCGCCTCGATCTGTACATACAGATATTATACCTAAATGATATAATTTTTTGTCATATCTTGATTTATCATTGATCGTGTTTATCTGAATAATATCATGTATTTATTTATTCAATGAATCAACGGGCTGTTGCCCAACTACAATAAGTGTTTATAAAATGAGAGTGAAAATTTGTAATCATTTATCTGAATGATATTATTTTATTGGACTCACGAGTAGGAGAACCTCGTTTCCGAGAGAATTACTCCCCTACGGTTCTGGCCGCGGCATTATTGATAGTGGCGACTGTACTTTAGTCAACGTTCGAAAAGTTGATCGAGGTTTATGGAGTAAACCAAGTTTTTCTTGAGTTTTTGTACAGAAATCGACCGAAAGACGATGTAATCGATCATGAGGGATCCTTTTTTTACATAAACAATACTGAATATTCCAAGTAATGTTTAATAATGAAACAAATGTATACCCTTACGAAAGGTGCTAGATTTTTTCTTTAAATACAGGTTTCAAAATTTTGATACTTTCAACAACTGATGTTCCAAAATTTCGGAAAACTCATACAGATTATGGTGGAAAATGAAATTTGTTGATATTTCTCATGTTGGGATTTTCAAAAAATTATCATTTCAACATTTTCGGGATAGGATTAAATTTGCTTCTCAACAAATGTAACAACTTTTAAGCTTGGATTTTTCAACTTGAAAACTTCTAGAACTTGCAAAATTTCTGAAAATTGAAGAATGCATAACTCTTTAATATGTTTAAATTTAATTATTCTTCGTTTAGAATTCGGAAACTTTGCAGTTCTGAAAAACTTGCAAAATTTTCAAAACTTAGAGACGACGACGAATGTATGTATGATTCATATCGAGGAAAAAGAAGAAAGCAAGAAGAGAAGAATCATCTTCCCCTACGGAATTGTCAAGAATTAACTTTCAGATCAATCGGATCTGTTGGAAAAAGGGAGAGGCGAGGGCTTCACCGTAGTCGCGAGGGCAATTGTAACTTGCCGACGATGCGAGCTGATTCGGTCTATCCCGATTCTCGAAATGAGAGTAATGCGAGGAGGGATTTTGAATATGCTCGAAACAGCAGAATCCTGGCAGACTATAACGTCGACAGCGGACTCGGTGAGAGTACGCCGCAGGACTTTTCCAGCTGCTGCTCAAGTTCCGCCGACAGCACTAAACACGCTCGAGTAGTACGTATCTCGGCTTATTTTCCTCAACCTCCCTCCTATTCCGCCGCCTTTTCAAACAATCACATAATAACAATAACAATACAATCGGTTTTTAACGATTTCAAGCGCTTTACTGAAAACTTCGTAAAACCGCCCTAGTGGTTCTAGTTTTTAGACAAATTTTTAGAAACTCGGCTTCATAAAAGTTTCATAAAATTTGCATTTTTTATAAAGTGGTTGTATACAAGTTTTATACAAAAAATTTTTTTTCAGCATTGTTGAAAATGTGTGAAAAATTTTCCAACCTTTATTTGGATCATTTGTATATACCATTTTCATCAGTTTATGAGGCTCTAGCTCAAATTTCATTTCGAAAGAAATTAAAAAAATTTTTGGAGGCAGCGGGATTTGAGCTGCGACCTTTGCATTAGAAATCCGATAGTCAACTTTCTTGTCCATCAAATCTATGTCAATTTTTGAATGTTTATTTTCAATTTGAGTTGAAGAATTTTCAAATCCTGTAAAATCATATGTTTTTACGGTTTATAATTGCTGAAAAACGTTACGAACATGATTTTCTATTCCCTTGTGTAATAAAAACGTACCAAATATTACTACAAGAGAAATTCCTTGTATCAGGAAAGTTTTTTTTATACAAATAGGAAACTTCATAAAAATCGTCAAATTTTTATGAAAATGAAGGTTTTATAAGAAAATTTTGGAGGCTTTCGATTGTTTTTATAGAAAAAAAAAAATAATAATAAATCGTATGAGAATGTTGACAGATTTTATAAAAAAATTTTTTTATAGTTTTTATAAAACCACTCCATAATAATCAAAAATTTCATGTAACTTTTATAAAATCGACCTGATAAAAAAAAGAATTTTTATAAATAATTCACTGATTTCATGAAAATTTTGCGATCATTCTTGATTGGCCGTGACCATGATATTATTATAAGAAACAAGGTATGTACTTACGGCGGCCAGACGCGTTTTCGTCACACTTCGCGCACCGAAACGGCCGAGAAGACTACACAAGGATTTTTATGAATAAAAATTTCGAAATTTGGCAACTCTCAAATTGCAAATTTTCAAGTTTTTATATCCTTAAATTTCCAAATATTAACGTCTTTTCAAGTAAAATTCATATTTTCTTCAGATTCTTATTTTTTATTTTACAACTTATAATTTCACCCTACAAAAATGTTCCAAAATTGCAGGAATATCAAAATTTGTTCTCATAATCTTTTGAAACGTATGTAAACTCCCATAAAAGCATTCAGAAATTGTTAAAAAATTCTAAAAATTAGATAATAATTAGACCAAATCAAAAGAATTGAAAAAAAAAAAAAAAAAAAAATAGTTCCATAACTTATCAAGGTATAAAAAATATTGCAAAATTAAGAAAAAATTCGCAAAAATTATAAGTCAAGTTTATAAAAGGTTCCAATTCAAAGTCAATCATTTTTATTGCAAATGTGGATCACATGTATAATAATAATAATAATCATCATAACATATAATAAGATTACAATTCTCGAATTTTTCAAAATGAAATTAAATGCAGAATAACATATTATCCCAAAAAGTTCTACGCACAAATGTTTACTATGAAAAAATTGTTTTTATACAGACGCAAAGGCAATTAGAAAGGGAAAGATGCTACAGAGTATCTTTGAATCAAGAAATGTATTCGCCAGGAGATGCAACATTAGACGCAGTTCTTCAGCCAATTTTATCGTAAGTATGCACAAAAACAATTTTTTTTATTCAGATGCTATTATATTTTTGTCATATGGATTAAAAATTTCTCAGACTGCGAATAAAATGAAAATTGGAACATTTTGACGTTTTTGTAATTAATGAAATTGATTTTTTATTCAACTACATTGAAAAAATTCATTGTTCAGAGTCGTGTTCCACGAATTCTCAATTTTCGAATCTGAGAATTCAACAAAAATCACATTATTCGATAAGAGTCCCAAATTTCATTTTTGCAGGACACTGACACGGAAACAAAAGAGCCGTCCCAAATAAGGTGCAAGGACGAAAAATTGTTCAAACTTCGATGCACATACTGTATATTTCCATGACTTTTTATACCTCAATAAAGTTAATGTCTGTATTCCAAAATTGTTTCATTCACTTCCCACCATTTTCCAAAAATCCTTGGAAAGTTGTTAAATTTTTAGCTGTCCTTCGACGCCATGTGTTGCATTAAATTTCCTATGAATTTTTCCATTTTCTTCAAGTCCTGGACTATTTCAGTTTTGTACTGCAAACACTGCAAAAATTTGAAAAACTAAAAATCGTTTCAAATTTTGTTGGATTGAAGCCAAAAAAGTGTTCTATCTCATATTTACTTTCAACGTTTTTTTCTTTTGGAATGAAAAAATAAAACGATCATTTTAAAATGAAAAAATTGATAAATAACTCAGTGATATTTTTGATACGATTGACAATTGATGGTTTTAGAACTGTTTACGTAAAATTTTAAATTTTCAATTACGATAAATTATGAAAATGAAATGATTATTTGAAGCTATTTTATTTTATTTTTTATATTTACATTTTTTGGAATTTAAAAATGGAATTTTCTCATTTTACTTTCAATTAAATTGGATATTTTGGCATCAATATTTTTTTTGCAGTCTATAATATGATTTTCCATATTTATTTATATATATATATATATTTTTTTTTGTAAAATGATTAAAAAGTGAAAAATTAAGATTCTAATAATGTAATATTGAAATTTGTAAATTTTCATTGCATTTGCATCTTGAATCAAATCAATTCACAATAAGAATTGTAAATTTTGGAGTTGTTAAATTCAAATAGGTTATTAAAATTTTTGGTCATCTTCAGTATCTGAGTTGTAAATTTTCAATGTTGGATTCTTAAAATCCAAAATGACACAAATTCAATAAAAAATTGTTTGATTGTCGAATTTTTGAGTTTTTAAATACTTAGATTAATTTATTTTTGTTCACTCATAACTTTGGAATCTCAAATTTCAAAATTTAGAGGAAAATTGTGTTCATTCATAACCATTATAATATTCTGCAGGTTGTAGATTTTTTGAATTTAGAAAAAAATTCGTGACAGCCATTACATGATTTGCAATTTTATGTACCATTTTACAATAATTTCGAATGAAATTTGTTTTTGATGATGGAAATTTGAAAAAAGAAATGGTTACTTAGAAAATTATTTAAATTACCACGTTTAAAAATCGGGAGTGTCTATTCGTACCCCCCCGTCCTACCCGTCTCGGGATGGTTCGGCAATCTTCGGGCCTGTATCGTGGGACGGGTGAAATGAGCAAGACGGGCCCGTCTCGTGGGACGGGTGAATTGAGCGAGACGGACCTGTACGGTGGGACGGGTGAATTTAGAGAGACGGGCCTGTATCGTGGGACGGGTGAATTTGACGAGACGGGCCTGTATTGTGGGACGGGTGAATTGAGCGAGCGAGACGGGCCTGTACGGCAGGACGGGTGACATATTATGGCATGTTATGGTAAGCAGAGACGGAGACGGGTGAGCTGTCGAAATCAGCCCAAAGATTGCCGAACCGTCCCGAGACGGGTGAGACAGGTGGGATGGGGGAGCAGGGGGGGGGTAGGAATAGGCAGGAATAGACACTCCCTTAAAAATCTGCCGATTTATTGATCCAGATTGCAGACATTGACAAAATTATCAAATTCCGACATTTTATAAAATTTGTATTCTTCAAATTTATCATTATTTACTCACAGTTCGATCATCCGTCAATTTCAAGCATAAAACTCCTTTCGTGTGACAATATTTCATGGTGTAACGAGCCTGTCAGTAAAAAAAACCATAAACAAACGATTTCAAACATTTTCACACATGATATATACTTAAAAAACATCAACATGTGTAATATTCACAGAAAGTTTCTTCGAAAATTGCAAATTACCTTCACAGGATCTTGTAAATATAACCTCTCAGCGCTTTTCTGGAACTCTTCCCATGAGTTCATATACGTCATTTTGGCAATGATTTGATAGAGGTACGGAATGTCGTGCAAATACTATGTACACTTTTATTTATCACACGAATTGAAATTAACTTTGACAGTATGGGGTAAACTTTAACATTTCGGGGTGTTTCGGGGAAGAGCAGGGGAGACAAGGGGCGATGAGGGACAAAGGTGGACAAAGGGAAGAGAAAATTGACAAATTGTCAATCACAATTCACAGTGATTTGCTGACACATAACACGTAAAAATCGCGCCCATAAGAACACATTCAAGTGTCCAGCCGGTCCAGCCGCTGATTCAATACACTCATATCTCTCGATGTCGTCACATCATCCGTAATTCAGAGTATTCAGACATTTGATTCAGTGGCGGCGAGAGGGGATCCCAGCGAGAACCATGTTTTTGGAACGGCTAGTACATTACAGCCATAAATTGTCAATTTTGAATTTCGCAGGCAAGATGGTGGACACTGTGGCGGTATGGTGGGGACAGGGCACGAGCAGGGGTATGACCGGTATGACCAGCGTTCCTAGGCGTAGGAGAATTCTTAGGATTCTTAGTCATACATACCCCTGGGCACGAGTGAGCACGAGAGGGGGGAAGGTTCCTAAATCAAATGTTTTGCCCGCTCCTACATCGAAATATCGAATGTTACTAAATCAAGAGACGAGTGTAAATCCAGCGGTTCCGAAATTGAATGCAATTGAATGTGACTAAATGAAGAGATGGGTGTATGGCAATATCCGCAATTATATATGTATAGCATGGCTACGCAATACGCATAATATGCTGGTCCTCACTAGCCATATTATGGCTAGTGAGGACCAGCAGTGACACATTGACAAAGAATAAAAAACAATAAACAAAACGACAAACAATGACAAAAGAAGATCAAGGTTGAAGAGGCATTGTAAATTTCGTTCAGTTTCGTTAAAAAAACTAGTAGATTAAGCCGAAATAAGGGCAATCAACAGCAATGGGCGACAAAAATCTCCTATCCGTGAGTATAACACCTTACCTTTTGTTTGGTATTTCATTCGTTTTATTTGTTTTTCGAAAAATGTCGATAGTAAACATTATTTTACGATTCATCGACACTCTGACCCACAAGTTGATGCTAATCAGTGTATGAAAAAAGTCTGGTGTCATTGAAAAATGAAAAAACTTGAAGGATTCGAGGTTCAGAAGTTCATGCGTATTTTTTCGCTTTATTTATTGTTCCTTTACGTGTCGCGGCTTGTTCCCTTGAAAATTGTATACATTTATCTAAAATTTCAATAGAAAAAGGATGTGACAATTTCCGGCAATTGTTTATCAAAAAATTCAGACATGAATATTGTTACATCATAAAGAGTAAAAAACAAAATAATTAAATAATTCATGTTGAAAAACTGTTGAAACAGATAAACATAAAAAACTGAAAAACGAATTATTAAGTAACTTTTTTATCATTCAGAAAGAAGAAATCGCCAAACAGTTCATGCTACCTGAACGTAAAAGCAAAATAGCAACTCTATTAAAGCAAGATGGCCAAGCCTATTGTATTTGCAGAAGTTCGGACAGTTCTAGTTTCATGATGTAAGTATATACGCAAATCAGGTTTTGAATAATTATTTTATTTTGTTTTTTATAATTTTTTAAAAAGAATTTCTTTCACAAAAAACAGTACATTTCGTAACTAATGGAATAATAATTTTTCAGCAAATTTCAAGTTTCTAGACAACTCAATTTCTAGAATTTCCAGAATTTTTCATTAAAAATTGTCAATTTTATTTGGAAACAATTCAATAATAATTTTTCTTACATTTGTAAACAAGTTCATAATATGTGCATGAATAATTAGAAGAATAAATTTTGTCAGTTCATTAATTAGGTATGTAATCATTTTATTATTTACTTTATGCATATATAATTTGGATCTGTAAATGTCAAAGTATAATCAATAAAGATTTATAGTATATTTTCGAGCTATATTCTTTCGAAATTGTCAGTTATTTTTCACTTTAGAAACAAAATAACTTAGAAAATGATATGCTAGTATACCTGTTTGTTGAATTATTAATTTGAATAATTTCGTAAATTTTCGTAGTACTTAGATAAGTACAAAAATAAAGTAACTTCCCAGTTGAACATTTTATGACTAATTTTCTATAATTTCAGTGGTTGTGATGCATGCGAAGAATGGTACCATGGCGATTGTATAAACATCACTGAAAAAGAATCTAAATATATCAAACAATTCTTTTGTGTTGTAAGTATATATATGTAAACAATTTTAAATCACAATTTTGAAAAAATAACACTTGAATGTAAAAATAAAAAAAATGGAGGTATAAGAAAAGTGAAGAAATTCAAATCAATAAGGAAAAATTTTGGAAATTGCAAAAATTAACAATTTGTACTTGAAAATCTGGAACATTGAATAGTTCAACTTATTCGATTTGAACTTGAGAAATGTAAAATTCAAAATCACTTTCGCAACAGAATGAAAGTTTGTAATCACATGATTTGAAAAAATAATTGTACTAAAAAATCTGAATTCAAACTTGAAAAATTTTAGTGATAAATGTAGTTTCAAAAATGTAGAATTGTTTTCATCTTCCAGTACGATGTAATTGAGTTACGTCAATTATATCGTTATGAAACGTAAAAACAATTCTGAATTTCAGAAACGAGTAAACTTTAGAATTATGTATAATTTTGAATCGATTGAAATTTGAATTGAAGAATCAAAATCTCAACTACGAGAAATAATGTTGAATGCTTACTTTCAAAGCCAAAAAATGCAATATTATTCAAATTTGTTATTGAATATTTGTATTTACTTGAACATTTGATGTTCAGCGATGCAGAGAAGAGGACCCAACTTTGGTGACTCGATACAAACCAAAACGAACAGATCGAGATGACCGATCGCATAAAAAACACAAAGACAAAGAATATCGTCGTTACGAACACGACGTGCCCTGGGAACGTCCAGTAAAAAAATCTTCCGACCGTTGCGGCGGCTGTTCAGGATGTTTGCGGGAAGAAAATTGTGGAAAATGCGATGCATGCAGGTTCGATATCTACGAAAAAAATGATTTGAATTTTGGCTGCTTCAAAGTTTTGAGGACTTGAGGTTCAAACTTCATTAGTCACAACTTCCGCATGTAAATTTTGATTAAACTGCGAATGTAAACTTGCAAAACTTGAGCATACGACAATTAAACTTGGAACTTGAAACAGCGAACTGAATAACTGAATGTTGTCGAGTGTCAACTCGAAAAATGACCAACTATATGTATATATATTTCTCTGTTTCTTGCTGCAGGCACCTCAAAAAACACGGACCATCCGTCCGCTTGAAACTTCGCTGCAGCCAGAGGATGTGTCGCTCCTTTGGGGGGGGTCCTTTGAAACCGTCAAAAAGTCTGAACAAAAGCTCGAAACCGAGCAAAAAGAGGCGACGCGATTCCAGCAATGAAAGAATCTCAGAACTGGAAGTTCCTCGACACTGTTACGGTCCAGCTTGCACGAAACAATCGCGCGTCGGCAGCAAATATTGTTCGGACGATTGCGGCATGCAGCTGGCGACCAGCCGAATTTACCAAGTTTTGCCGCAAAGAATTCAGGAGTGGTAATTAATTCATCTTTCGTAATTTTCGAGTTTTTGAATTTTACTTAGTTTTCAAGTTTCTAAGCATTTTTCATTGTAATTTCTAAGTCGTCAAGTTTTGGAATTTAAATTTACAAATTTGCAAGTTTTCAGTTTTTAGGCATTCGTAGATTTTCAAGTTTGTTACTTGTCTTTTAACTTATTACTAATTCTTTCAAATTCCTAAATATAAAAAAATCTCCAGAAATTTCCAACATTTCTAGAACTTGAAAATTGCGAAACTTTCAAAATTTTGGAACTTGTGAGCTTCCAAACTTTAGTATTTTTCTCAAATCTTTCCAAGTTTCTGGATCTTGACAAATTGCAAAATTCAAAAAACTTATAAATTTCAAAATTCTTCGAACTTGAACATTCTTTGAAATTCTGAAAAACTTGACGTTTGGAACTTCCAAAGCTTCGAAATTTCCGAAAAATGTGAAACTTAAAAATAGAATGATTTTTACTTGATAAACTTGTTGTTATGTTTCCGTTGACTAGGTCCCTGACTCCTTGTGTTGCCGAGCAGAGCAACAGCAAAGCCTTGGAAAATGTTCGTCGCCAGCAACTGGAAGTTCAGAGGATTTTGGAAGAGTTGGATAAGAGACATACTGAATTGGACCACATTGTGAATCGGGCAAGGAACGCGAGTATTGATCCGAAGGCTGAAAACGACGAAGCGGACGATGCTGAGTCGAGCATGTACTGCATTACTTGTGGCCATGAGGTTCATACGAGGAGTGCGATTAAGCATATGGAGAAGTGTTTCAACAAGGTGCCTTTTTTCAACAACATTTCAACTTTAGTTGCTAAAACTCGTTTCAGTCTCGGAACTCAAGTTCAGTTTCGAAACTTTGAGTTCAAAGTGCAATTCCGAAACTTGATGATTGAAATTCACTTCCGAAACTTGAAGGTTAAGGTTTGAGTGGGACTTGGAATCGATTAATCGATTTAAAACAAATTTGCATTCGAAAGTTATAAGTTTTGGGTTTTAAGTTGAAGTTAGTGAAAAGTCAAGTTTTTAAAGGTGACATTTGCAGCTTTTTCTAAATTCACGTGTGAAAGTTGTAAATTCCAAATGAAAGCTGAAGTTTCAAGTTGAAAGTTGAAATGCTTAAATTTCCTTCAACAGTACGAATCACAAGCTTCCTTTGGCTCCAGCTTCAAAACCCGCATCGAAGGCCAAGTCTTGTTTTGTGACTTTTACAACCCGTCAAACCGAACCTACTGCAAAAGACTCCGAGTTTTGTGTCCCGAACATTGTAAAGACCCGAAAATCAGTGACAGCGAAGTTTGCGGTTGTCCACTGGTCAGCAACGTATTCAACGCCACCGGTGAACTTTGTTGCGTGGCCAAGAAAAATTGCGTGAAACATCACATGTGGGAAAAACTGCGCAGGGCGGAAATTGACATGGAAATAATTCGCCAGTGGCTGAAAATAGACGAGCTTGTGGAGCAGGAGCGTCAGATTCGATCAAATATGGCGTCGAGAGCGGGAGTTCTGGCCTTGATGCTGCATTCGACGTACAATCATGAACTCATGCAGCAAATGTCAGAGCAGAGCAGGGAGCAGATGGAGGAGATGCAGAGGCAGTTTGATTTGCAGCGCCAGTCGCAGGGTAGTTGAAAATGAGATTTGTGGGTGTTTTTTTTTGTTTAAGTTGGTTCGAAAAATCAGAATATATACTAGAAGATCGATTTACCGGACTTCGGTGACTTGAATTCTGACCAGGGAACTTGAAAAATACGATGGTGCTACTGAATTTCCGAGCGCCCGGGAAGAAGATTCTTCAAGCTTTGACGCGTTTGATTAACCGGAAGCTGATCGAGATTCTAGGTCAGGGGAATTGGAAAGTAAAAAAAATTATGTTCTGTAACTTAGGAATCGAAAAACTTCAAGATTGGAGAGTTGGACTTGTCCAATTCTGAAATTGCGTAGTTGTAATTTTTAAGCACTCGGGATTTTGATTGTTGAATGTTTTCAACGTAAAATTTGAAAAATTTGGAATCTTCAAGTTTTTCAATTTTGGCATTGGAATTTATCTCTCACCAGACTATTGCTTTAGAATGGAAAATATCATATCTATATATTTTGAAAAATTCGCATTCTACGTTAAATTTTTGAAAAATTGGAATTTTGTAATTCATATTTTTAAAATTTGTGGATGCTACGATATGATAATAATTCTTAAATTTACGTATGTTAGAATGTATATGTTAGAATTGAATAAAACAAGTTTTTTAATTTGGAAGTGGAAAATGGATGAACTGATGATTTGGGATATCTAAGAATTACAATGTTTGATTTTTCGAATTTTTATTTTGAAATGTTAATTGTAAAATTCAAGGTTTCTCTAGCTTGAATCTCAGAAACCTTTCAAAGTTTCGTGTACTTTATCGATTCGAATGTATAAAATAATGCAATTATTAAATTTCAAAACTTCTCCTTTCTAATTTTTGGACATTGCAATTCATATTTTTACGTTGGAAAATGTGAATAATTTTTCGAGTTATATTTTAGGACTAATGAATTAACTTTGTTAATGTGTCATTACTCCAGTATTGTATGAAATTGAAAATCATTTTATTGTACCGAATCGTATTAAATTCCATTGACTGTATTCCTCGATTTCGCTTTGGTCTAATCAATGTATGTTATACTTTTAAGAGAAATGAATAAATGTGCGAAAATTACTACATGCTTTCTTGTTTTATTGACATTCACACTTGGAGTATTATTTCATGAAAAACTACAAAACTCCGTAAAATATGAATAATACAATAAAACGAACACCAACTCGAAATTCTGCTACTGTTATGATGAAGAATTTCATGAATTTTCGAAAATTCTCTAGAATTTCGTAAACAAAGCATGAATATCGAACAACTTATATTTTGCTGGTAAAAAATTGACGAAAAATTTGGAAATATTCCCAATTCTGATAAAACGATGATGATATTATCTAAATAATAATCTTAACAATTTCTATGTTCCTGTTAAATTGCCATTTTTCCAATAATGTTGGAAAACGAAAATTATTGTTTTTTAACAGGAATATATAAGCTGCTGGGAGGTATTTCTTAATTTCAGTAGAATTATCATCATTATTTGAACAATTTTTGTGGATTCTAACAGAAACGTAGAAATTGCCAGGATGCATTTATTTTTCATCGAATTGTTATTATTATCAATTCAGAAAAAATCCAAAATTGTTACTGCAGACTTATTTTGAATCAAGAATGTATGAATTCCGAGTAAACAAGCTGAATCGTTGAGAAATATAGGTATGAGGAAATAGAACACATTTTGTAGAGATTTCAGTTTTTCATTGTATTTGACGAATTTCCAACGTTAACTGTGGACATTCATGAGAATCACTTGTTGTTAACGCAAACATTTAGAAAGTTATACAATGGTAGCTTAAGATTCGCAGCGTTGCAGTAATATTGTAATTTTTTTATTAAAAAAACAAAAAACTAATGTTACAGTTGTAAGATCGAGATGATTTTCGAAATCGAATTGTCGATGCTTCTTTTCATGAACCTTTGAGTCCTTTTTTCACACTACTTTTGATTTTTACCATTTAAAGAATCTTCAACATTCTTGTGAAATGTCGAATTTTCATCAGAATTTCGTTTCTTGTAAGGCGATTATTTTATAATATAATATTTTTTTCAATATTAACTTTTTTGACTTGAAAAAACCGCAATTTTAGCAACATTTCTGATGATTTTCAGTTCTTTTTACAGTTTAAAAATTTGTCTGAATCTGTGAAAAATATAAAATTTTTTAATTCTAGCTGTATTCTATAAAAAATGTTGAAAATTTTTGCGTTTTAGCGATCATCCAAAAAATTTGGTGACTCCAACTTAATTAATGTCGAAATCCGGAAATATTCCAGGTTGTTCAAAAAGTTGCAATTTTTCGGAATGTTGGAATCTTTGCAAGTATCCGAACACTTTTACGATTCGAAGTATTAATTTGTAATTTGCTATTTCGAAAAAATTGCGAATTATCGAAATTTTTAAAAATTTCACTTCTTCGCAGAATATTGTAATAATTTCAAGTTGACAAATTTTTTACGTTATTGAAATGTTCTTCCTCTTTTTGAATACATCAAAAATTGTTCAAAAAACAAAATTCTGAACTTGAAAAATTATCAAGAAATGCCTTATAAGAAAATGTATTCTTTTGAAAGAAAATTCAAGATGTTTGATAATTCTGTTGATTCTCATAAGAACCCAAATTTCTCCTAATGGGCAGTTCTTCAGTATCCGAAAAATATACCTAAAAATCATACACACAAAAAAAGGTATCGCAAGACAAAGTTTTCAACACTCCATAGGATTAATATCAACAAAGAGATTTTTTTTCGCAAGCACATTTTTCGATGGTAAAAACAGCTCATGTTTTTCTATAATTCTCTCAAAAATGCTAGTTCCATCCACTGTTTTGCGTGGAAAAAGTAACCGATTTTTCCACTTATAAAAATAGTACACATTTTTTTTTTCCTCGTGGAAAAAAAAACTGTCATTTCCTCACTGATGGCAAAATCTCACTTTTCTAATACACAAAACAGTAAGAAAAACTGTTTTTACTTCGAATTATAGAAAAAGAATCGTTTTTTCAACTTGTAACATAAATTTCACAACTAGTGGAATCATAACTTTCCAATTCACGTGATTATAAATTACACCAGCTGCGAAATGTACAATTACCCAAATATTTACCACTCGTAACCCATAAGTCACTCGTAACGCATTTTTATACTCACATAAATTACAATACAAATAATCAACAAGAAAAAAAATTACGTAACAACAACAAAAAAGAGAGAAAAAATATTGTTACAGGAAAGTGCAGAGAGAGAGAGAGAGAGAGAGAGAGAGAGAGAAAGAGAGAGAGAAATGGAAAACGTGACATACCGTAATATCAAATTTTTTTTTTCAATAATTCTCGAAAAAATGACAGTTTTGCGAATGTTTTTTCCACTAGAGAAAAAAATTATTTTTACACTAGTGGCAGCAGAATTAATCACTTTTTCAATACGCAAAACATGGAGAAAAACTGCCATTTTTTTCGAATTATGGAAAAATCACAATATATATACTATTTTCGACTCGAGACTTTTTTTATTTCGCTTACAACTATGAGTAGAATAATTATATTTAGTGATGAAAACCACAAACTTGAGATCCTGGTTGCTGAAAAACTATTGACGCTTTTCAATTGTTTTTCGCTCGCTGGATTTTATGTCTAAACAGGCGAAATTTGTGTATTTGTAAAAAATCTATCATGACGAATCGAAGAAATAATTTTTTCGGACTGTCTTCAGTGGGTATGAAGCTTGCAATTTTCCAGCTCCTTCACATGGACATTTTTTGTAGCGTTGGAAAATATGGTTTATGTAGTGGAAATTGGAAGTTTAGACGTCGACGACCATTTTCTTGTGTATATCAGTGTTCCCAACGACCTGGAAAAATGACATTTTTGTTGATTCTACGATAATTTCGTTTTTTTTTTCTTCTTTTGGATTTGAATTTGATTTAAAAACTTTAAAATTCTTAAAAACTCCACAATTCTGCCACTTTCAAATTTCCCAAACTCCCGAAACTTGCTCAATTTCAGAACTCCAAAATTCTTCAAAACTCTGATATTCTCAGAAAACTTGATAATTCCGAAATTTTCGAAACTTGTTGAATTTCTGAAACTTTTCGAACTTTAGAAATTAATAATTCTTCGAATCTTCAAAATTCAAGAGCTTCCAAAATGTCCAAAGCTTCGAAAGTTCCAATATTTAAAAAATGCCCAAGCTTGAAAACTTTTCAAAATGCCGAAATTGCATTTTGTCTTGCTCTGAAAGACTCGTAATTTTCAATTCGACGATTCCAAGTTTCTTATCAATCAGATGCTTACAGAACAAAACTCTTCGAAGCTGATTTTACCATCCTCGTCTTTGTCGGCGAAGAGTATTGTTTTGTCCACGATTTGCTGGAGTTGCGTGTCCTTCAAATTGTTCCCTACCATCATCTTCAACACTTGGAATAACTCCCCGTTGCTTATAAAACCGTCGTTATCCATATCGTAAATTCTAAAGGCAAACCGTAATTTACTTTCTTTGTCTCCCTGCAACAAAAAGTAACCAAATTTCATTATGCACTTATTAAATTTATGTAGTCAACTGATTTCAAAAACCTTAATCCTCGGATTCTACAGTGACATTTTCTTACTGCCCATTTTTTACTTCCACAGACTTGATTTTAAACTACTTTTTTCTTCAAAATCTGAAAAACAAAGTTCTGTTTTTTGCTACACATTTTGAATTGAAACATTTTTACTGTAAAATTTACACATTTTGAATTGAAACATTTTTACTGTAAAATTTACAACTTTCGACATTTGAACACATAAATTAACGAAAATTACGGAATTCGATTATTACTAAAAAAGTGTAAAATAAGTGAATAATAAACAAATGGTCGAATAAAAAACTGAAGAAATAAAACTCAAAGTTTCCAACACAAAGTTCTGTTTTTTCTCCAAATTTTGGATTGAGACATTTTCACTATGAAAGTCCCAGTTTCTAACACTTGTACATTCACATTAAGAAAAAATTCGGAAAAATAATTTAAGGAAAGAGTCGACACGACAATTACAATGAAAGAACTTGAACATTCCAAAACTTATTTTTCTACATTAAACGACTCTGAATTACACGAATTTCAAATATTCAGTAAAAACGTTTATAATTTTCAAAGTTAATCAGTGTACTAGATCATTGAGAAGTATACATTCAAAGGCTTGAAATTGAAAAATTCAGCGTGAAATATCAAAAAACATATAAATTAAATTCAGAAACCTTCATAATCATTATTTTCAGATTTTGTGGTAAAAAGTGCATTAAATTACTTTAACGCTAAACTGCGAAACACCCTGGATGAACTCTTTGAAATCGACTTCCCCATTTCCATCAGCGTCGAAAATATCGATGACGCGCTGGACCAGAGGATTTTGTTGAAGTTCCGGTAATGACATGAATTCGTCGATGCTAAGAGCACCGCTATTGTCCAGATCTAACTTCCGAAATCTTTTTCCTAATCTTCTAATTTCATCCGGGTCAACTAAAAATCACAATAAACGTTAGTTTACGAAAGAGATGAAATTTTGACGTGTCGGAAGTTCAGTTTTGAATTTACAAAGTTACGACAAATTTTTTACGACAAATTTTGAGTTTTCAAGTTTCATCATTTGGATTTGTTGAAGGATTGGCAAGTTAACAAATTTTCAAATACGTTGAAATTTTGCAGTTTTTAAAATAAAATTTTAAATTTGAATAAAATAAAAATTTCATTAATAAGTTTTTCCAGATTTACATCGAATACAGGTGACAAAAAGTTGCCAGAATCAATTTTTCATCAAGTTCAGCTGATAAACCATTTGCACTAAACATAAGCCTAAAATAAACTACCGATGGCAATAATACTTTTTCGATTCGCAGCCAAAATTGTCAAAATCTCAGCAAGCTCCAAAAGAATCACAACCGTTTGTTAATAACTTCTGATAACTTCCAAACTTCCAATAACTTAAGAAACACAACTGTCATGACTTTCAAGATTCTTATCAAATGCAAAGCACAAAAATTCGTTAGGAAAATGCTGACGCACTTTCGATGAAATCAAGGCCGAATTTTAATGGCATTCCCGCGGGTAAAGTGTGCAGTATTGGATCGATTTTACTTACAATTGGAGCAAAGTTCCATTGGGAGTGAAGTCTCGTTTCCCTAAAAATGCCAAGTTTATCTCAGAAAGTTTTCATTTTCCATAAGTTGTCGCCAGAAAAGAAAAAAAACAAACTTGACTAATTGTCGCGCGAACAGAGAAATTAACGAGCGTTTTAAGGATTTTCGAATATTTCTCGTTTGCAGACTTACCATGATTGAAAAATTCGAGATTCTTGGGTGGAATATAGGAAATTTCGCGAATTTTCACACCCTTGAAATGTCTTACAGGAACACACTTTTTTTTGACAATAATAATAGTGATAATAATGACAGGACACTTCGATAATAATCGATACATACTAGCGCACACACACACACCCACATCAAGTACCTCGATAGTTTTTATTCGATTATCGATACGGACAACGTTGTATATATACACACAGTACACACACGCGGTAATACACGTTGCAGAACTGCAATTGCCATTGATTGGCATTTTGGCAAAGTGCAAGCAGCCAGCGCCACTCTAAACAAGAAGAAGAAGCGGTATACACGTTCACAATCAGACGTCTTATAAATTTTAACAAAAATACAACTGAACTAACTTAACTCGAACAGCTGAACAGACTCAAATCACTTTTTATTCAATTGTACATACTTAAAATTTTTCGAAAATCTTCGTTAGGTACATTTTTGATTGACTTCTTGGAAAAGAAATATTTTTTGTAAACACTTTTTTCCCAAAAGTCGCTAAAGGGCAATTTTACCCTTTATTTTTATTACAAAACTTTTGTAAATTGAAGTCTATTCATTCGTCTCCATCATACTTCCTCGTAATATCTACATATTCCCCATCTGGAGCTTCGTAATTCTTTATCGGTGGTGTTAAAACAGGCCCTTTTCCCTGATATGGCAAAAATTCCAAGTCAATCTGAAAAAAACCAACCAATAAAATTGCAACTAATTAGAAAACACAAACATTCGTAATGTAGAAATTTAGAGATTCAGTTATTAATGGTTATCAGCTCTTATTGGGAAATGACAAAGAATAAACATACTTGAATCGCTTCATTGTACAAATCTTCAGAAACCATTTTGAGCTCATCCAAAGCTCGTTGCTGCGAAAACAATATGTTGTCCAAAACTTGAGCATCTTTCAAATACTGTTGGTGCTTGTAACGCGTCCAATCTTTTTGCAACGAGACCCTGCTTTCCAATTCAGCGACCGATAGTGCAGGCAATTGTCTCATTCTCTTCCTGCATGATTGAAAAAATTTTAAAATTTTACAGAGTTGAAAAACCATTTTCTCTTGAATTTTCAAGAATTACTCTTTCTGGTCCATCAATGACAAAGAAACTTCGAGCTCTTCAATTGGTTTCAACTGCAGAGACATTTTTTGTAATCTTCTTATCCTTTTTTCAATTTTTTTCCTTTTTCGCTCCTCTTTCATTCTGAGTACTGCAGGATCGAGCTTTCTCTTCTTTTTCAGAGGTTCACCACTGAAATTGTTATGACAGTAAAAAAATGGGTTTTTCAGTGTATCTCAAAATTTATAAATTTGTATTTCCCAACAGAAAAAAGTATTATAGACGTGCAAGTGGGATGTCAAAAAGAGTTGAGCAGTTTCCAAGATTTGAGACCAAATTCGAAAAACCAAGTAAAACGTAAGAAATTTAACTGGAGCAAGTATTTGAGAACTACATTCTTTTTTTACAACATTCTTTTTCCCAATCTCTCACCAATATTTATGAATTCCAAAAATTTATCAGCAACATTTTTGACATGTTTTGTAAAAAATTTGTATACAATTCTCAGAAATAGCAGAATTTTGAAAAACAGACATAGATAGAAAACACGTCATATGTGTATTCTCGACGATAGTATATAATTTGGAAATGAGATGAACTTCTGGGAATATGGCGAAATTTGCAAAACTTGAACAGAATTAATCAACAAAATATTCTCAGGTATGTAATGACACCTTGGGGAAAATTTTATGAATCTCCAAAATAAATCAACTTTTTTCAAAAAACCCAAAAGTTGTTACGATCTTGCAAAAATTTTTTAAATAATACAGATTTTTCAAAAAATTGAGCATAGTATTAAAATGTTGCTGCAAATGCTTTAAGGAAATCATGAAGCTTTTCAAATGCAGACGAAAAAACGAAACTTTCATCATCAGGTATCATCGAATTTTTTGAATAAAAACAGATGTAGAATTAGTAACTTACAAAAGAGCGTTGGTGACTTGAAAACGAAGTGGGGAAACATTCATGGAAATTTGCCGGGCCTGACTAGAAATGCCCATAATGGATAATCTGCAACAGTTATAAACATTGGCAATTTCCAATTAAACATTAACATTCCCGATGCTTGGAATCGACATGCGTTTCTTTCGAAGAACGCAAGAAAATCTTGTGAAATGAATTAAATTATATACATATTTGTACTCACTTGGATAACGAGGATAATACTCCCATAAAATTCATAGTTTCCTTACAATTTGCAGTATATTCAAGATAACAATACCAAAATTTATTGTAATGACGAACTCTATCTATCGTTTTTTTGGATTTCAATCAATCAATTTTTCTGTAAAATTGTCAAAACATCTATCATAACAACACAACAATTCATTGTTATCAGCAGTTATTAGGGGGGGGGGGGGGGGGGGTGCCCTCTGGTTCACGCGTTTTAGGGTCTCCAATTTGGGG